>JAQBSW010012164.1:0-17627 GCA_029291075.1 Eudiplozoon nipponicum | reverse complement strand
TTATATAGTTGTTTTCTTCCTTCAAAATCTTCATGGAGTTCTGAAGATCCATAACAATTTTTTCAATATCAGAATGCGACAAAATTGGAGCCATTTCAAACCGCGCGCGTCACGTTCTCTAATAGTGCAAAGACCTGTTGATAAGCCTATTAAATTCTAATGGTAATTTTCTCGATTTCAACTTCAACGTATCCTCCTTAGACTTGGGTAGAATAAGTTCTGGTATTTGTGGCCTCGAGAATTCATCATTTGGAATGCTACACAAAAGATGCAAGCAAGCTGCTATTATATGAAGTTCTGTATTCTACTGTGGATCGAGATTTTGTACTTTTTCAAGAAATTATTTCAGTCAATATTATCCTAGGCAAATATAACCTATATTTTGATATTTACGTTGATCACTGTAACAGGCGCTACTTTTCTGGGCCTTCTTGCACCAGTCTATCCTTACTGATAAACTGTAGGACGTTTTGCAGTTATTGTAATAGGTTTTGCGGGGTAGCTGTCTATTTAGTAATAATATCCTGTTCCTAAATTTCCATGGTGGTTATTATTCCTACCCGTTCAATGATTAGTCCCTGATATTTTTCCGAAGGGTGAAGTAAGAAGGCTCATCCGTGTTATCAGACGTTTATTTAATGTTATGTTGCAATGCATGACTCAATTCACCAAATTGACCGTGCTCTAGACGGCAACAAAATAATATAATGTCTTATACAAAAGTAGTCACAATAAACACAATCGGCTGAATCGTGATGAATTCATGTAAATGATTGAAAAAAGTACGATGATATAAATCCAGACTGATTAGCAATTTAGTTTAAAGTCACTGATAATTGATGAGAAGAAACACAATAATTATTGTCACAGATAATTGAAGGAGAGAAATCGTGTAAAAGTAGTCATAACAAGCACCACAAATAATTATTCCACTGTTTGCTAGGTTTTGAATGTTTAAATTACATAAATCCACTGAACTATAGAGTTTCGGATAAAGGATTGAGAAACACCTGATGTTTGGATGAGTAAAATCATAACTGAACTATTAGTAGTTGTGTAAAAATAGTTAAGGCATGTGAAATAAGTAATTCCAATGTTTGATCATTGCTATATAAATCCACCGAATGTTACCTGCGTATTGCGCGCGGGCGTGTATATTTATTAAACAAAAACCTATTAGAATTGAATAGAATAGAATAGAATATCTTTATTTGGATTCAGACCACACATGTTTCATCAAATAATAAAATTGGAAAATGTACAATATAAAAAGATATCACATCACATAAATATGTGCAATTAGTTGTACTGTACAATTTATCAGCATCAGAAAGTTCGGCTGTAAAGAGTGATAGATTCTTCATCAAAAATAGGAAAATTTAAGGTATAATTCGAGTGTAACATTTTGCAAAAAAAGGGAACCATGACTAGCAATTGATTGTATGTATTGTTGATTAACATGATGATATAATGCATAACATTTCAATTTTAATAATACAAAACTTGAAGATAGAATCTCGAGAAGTTATGCTGCTGATAACAATTAATCCTGTCTTTTATTTAACCATGAGAAAGTATTATCATAATCAAAATTAAAAATATCAGCCGGATTATACACTTTTTCTAGTTCGGTGGATAAAAATTTAAAAGACATCTTAGATGGAGGCGTTTCTCTAAGCCCCTTTGGCATTTGATTGTAAATTTTGTCAATGTTTGAAAAAGAGAATAAATTGGTCGCTACATTCCCCACCAACGGTGGAGATATGGCAAAATGACCAGATCTAGTTCCAACTTCATGACTCTTTCTCGTTGGATTCATATAGGCACCAGTCCACTGGTTCAAATGGAAAGCTTTTATGTAATAGCACATCCTCCGAAACCATAAAGGATGCAGTGATACAAACTGTAATCTAGTGGCGAATATAGTGCAGGAGATAGGAAAAATTTTTTCATAACTTTTCTTTGTACAGCTTCTATCGTATTAGACAAACCCTTTTTTAATGGATTCCAAGTAGCGGCAGCATATTCTAGTATCGGTCTAATCCATATTATAAACATTTTAAATTTTATTTCATTCGATAAGATATTTCTATTTATTAGTGCCCATCTGTTCTTGGCACTGCCTACTATCCTTTCAATATGTCTCTCAGCAGAAGCCGTACAATGAATAGTTATGCCTAAATCCTTAATTTCTTGCACAAGTTTAATCTCAAAAACATCATTAATCTCAGCATCATGAAAATAAACATAATTGAAATCTGTTCTGTTACCTATTTTTAAAGCTCTCGTCTTTTAACTGTTTATTCTCAGCCATAGTGTTATCAAATATCTACTTAAATCATACAAATCTAGTGTCACATTATTTTTGGAGAATTCGACATTTTTTGGATCAATTGGAAAGATTATTTTAAAATCATCAGCGAATTTGCAAACTCGACTGTTAGGGATCTTAGATTCCAAATGTGCAAATAAAATTTTAAATAAAATTGGCCCGAAACTTGAAACATGTGGAAATCCACTTGTTACACTTTTCGATTTTGATATCAAATCGTTTACTTGAATGCCCATTCTCCGATTATATAAATAGTATCTAAGTAATCTAAATATATTCGGATCAATATTCAATAAATTAATCGCATTCAAAATAGCATCAAAAGATATAGAGTCAAAAGCTTTTGAGATATCTATAAATTCAATTAATGCATCTAACTTTTTCTCATCTAATGTAATTACATGTTTCCACATAGAGAGCATATTAGTAGTTGTCGATCTATCTTTCGTAAACTCGTGTTGGCATATATCAAAATCAGCCGGCAACATACGTTCTAAATGATCTAGTATCAATCGTTCTATTATCTTAAAAAACGAAGGGATAATAGAGATTAGTCTATAATCACTGGCGCACGTTGGCTTACTTACTTTTGGCAACGGTTTAGCTACTATCGTTAGTATATCGATTGGTAATTTCCAATTTTTCAAAATTCTATTTATAAAATTGCAGAGCGCATTCATAATATTTAAAGGTAATTGAAGTAGGTTATCAATCGATATACCAAGGTGACATTTTTGTTTTTTGATTTGATTTTTAACATTAATTCTATAAATGCATCACTGTCAATAACAAGTCCTGTATCCTGATTTCCCGAAGGATCAGGTCGATCAATGAAATTGCTTTCGTTCTGTGGATTACATATCAATTTGCCAAATGTTTCATCCAATTCACAGAGAAATTCATACTCAGTTTTACCCATAGGTAATATAAGCTTAAATTTTTTCTTATATTTACTGTAGTCTGTGAGGAATTTGTATCCAAGTCTAGGATTACTCTTCAGTTTGCCCAAAATAATTCTCTCTGATCTTTGACGGATTATCAGCAGTGATGAATTAATTTCTTTATCGATCATATCTAACCTCATTTTTTATACTATTGATTAGACTACATTTCATTATATTATCTCGTTTGATTCTTAGCTTACATAACTTCCTACTGATTCGCTTTGCTATAACATCCGTAAATGTAGATGCCCTAAATATATCAGATAATAACAATGAAACAGAAGAAACAAATTCGTCATTGTTCATGATAAAAAAAACATTCATAATCAATTGATAAGCTTAATTCTCTAAAAAGATTCCAGTTGATTATGGAACATTGCACGTGTGCACTTTCAAAATTAGGTTTCTGTGCTTTGCTACTCGAAAGGTTCCATTGTAAAATAATTTGTTTATGATCCAATTCTTTGAAGTAATTTACTACATCATAACTGTGTGAGTTCAACGCTTCAACTTCTAAATATACATGATCTAAGCATTCCGAACCTCTAGTTGGTTCCTTTATAATCTGCTTAAGATCATGATTAGAAAAAAGATTGATTTCACATCATATATTAAAATCTCCTACCACAACAATATTAACATGGCAGTCCAAAATAGATTGAAAAGAATTGGTAAACATTTGATCATGATGTGTATTAGCATACGGCGGTCTGTAAACCGCAGTTAAGATCAGGCTATCGATTTGTATAGATAAAAAATCAATGACAGTATTATATTTACTAGTATGTAACACTTTCGCATTTAATATCGATTTACTATAAATAAGTACTCCTCCACCTCTTTTATCCAGGGATCAGTCTTTTCTAAATAGATAATAATGAGGAATGTCAAATTCATAGATTTCAATGTCTATGTTCAGCCACGTTTCAGATAAAATTATAAAGTCAAAATTGTTACTTATTACAAAATCACACAGCAAAAAAGTTTTATTCTTAACACTTCTTCAATTGGCATAAAATAAAGTATATGTACAGCACAACTCATCTTTACAGTTTTCGATATTTACTGATTTAACATTATCGGTTTCCTTATAATTCAACGAACATTGGTTGCTGGGGTGTGGTGATAACAATTATTATAATCAAGGTGTGCGGCGGGATGGCTCAGTGGTTAGAGCACCAGATTCTGAAGCAGACGTGCCCAGGTTCGAATCCTGTCCGCGGCAAATTCTGGCCAGTACATGATGAGTTCCCAATAAGGACTAAACCGGTCTATTGGATGAATTGCCTTTTCTACACTATACAATTCTTAGTTTATAATGACATATGCAAGTAATTAATGGGTCAGGTGTTTATATCAAGACCGCGACCTTGATTATAATAATCCTTATAATTCGTTTGTTGGGTATCGTCTGTCCGCTGTCCACAACATTCATTAATGATACTCCGTTTTTTTGTGATTTAAGAATCAATTGACACACCCTTTATGGTAGATTAATTACAATTAAATTTGCAGTTCCAGAAATCTCAATTAAAACTGCTTGAAACTAACAGAGATTGTTGCTAAAATCACAGTTAAAAGAAATATTGTGTAAAAACCAGAGTTAGACTATTTAACCTCAAATAGAACTATATCTGTCAAAATTGAACATCATTGGTTTGAAACGCGGAGCCGAGTGTTGCAAAACAGTTACAAGTCACTGTTTCACTCACTTTTATATAATCTTGCGTTTAATTTTTAGATTTACTTTTTTATTGTTAGACCAGATGGGCTTTATTGCCAAATATAAATGGCTTTTTATTATCAATATTAATATTATTATTACTATTACTATTATTATTATTATTATTATTATTATTATTATTTTTTTTTATACTGTTATTATAGTGTAGGGGTTTTTGCGAGGTTGCTATCTAGTTCATGATTATATACCCGTCCTACATATCAATGTTGGCTATTATTACTACCCGTGCACCTAATCAGTCTCTGATCCTTTTCGGATGGTTGATATGAGAAAGCCGAAACTTGGTTTCATACATATATTAGATATAATGTTGCAAATAGAAATATAATTCACAGTTAGTCCACACTGACCATGTGTAGGTCGACAATAAAACAGATTTTAATGCAAGAATAGGTCTTAAACACCATTCACAGTTAAACTAAATTGTCCGTCTTCTAGACGACAAAAGTTAAAATGATTTATGTTTACAAAGAGAAATGTTTTATGCACAATCAGTTATTCGCTTATAAATGTCTGAATTGAACTGTATTTATACCATCGATTTAAAACATATGAGGACATGGAAAAGTCATCGTTAAAAGTTATCATTAAAAATGAAGGGGTAAGCCCCATAAAGACTTCAATGACAAAAAACTTGATTGAAAATACATGATGACATGAATGGAATCAAGGTTAAAAGTTATCACTAAAAAGGAATATGTAAATCGTTTAAAGACTTCAATGATAAAAACTCGATTGAAAATACATGATGACATGAATGGAATCAATGTTAAAAGTTATCACTAAAAAGGGATATGTAAACCGTATAAAGACTTCAATGACAAAAAATCGATTGAAAATACATGATGATATGAATAGAATCAATGTTAAAGGTTATCACTAAAGATGAAAATGTAAATCGTTTAAATACTTCACAAATGTTTAGTTCACTACTTGTTAGGGTTTTAATTTATGTCAATATATTAATCCATTATGCTATGTGGACAGTTAGTTCTTCACATAAATTTCGAATAATCCAACTAAGCAAAATAAATCCGCAGTGACACAATAGTCCACCGCGTGATCCTCGCGGATCGCGCGCGGTTCTGTTTCTTTAATAAAAACACTATTAATTACAAATAAAATTGCAGTTCAAGAAATATCGATTAAAACTGCTTGAAACTAACAGAGATTATTCCTAAAATCACAGTTAAGAGAAATATTGTATAAGAACAGATTTAGATTATTTGACCTTAAAGAGCACTTTATCGAACATCGTAGGTTTGTAACATGGAGCCGCGTGTTACAATAGCATTAGAAAATGCTGTCGCAAGGGATGTTCAAATATTCAATTAGATTAAAAATTCGATGACATAAACAGTGATAGTAAAGTGCAATCCGGTGAACGAAAATTTTACCAGCCGATACCTGTTGCATTCAATCTAGCCAATAGGACTTAAAATACACAAACGGAGATGTTATATACCACAGAGAAGAGATTCAAGCATTTATAAAAGAGTTCTTTAAATTAAGGTTTCGATCTTAATGTAAACTTTGCTTACATTATATACACAGATTTATCAGTATAAGCTAAGCATTGTGTAATATAGCAAAGTAAATTCATCTAGTAATATTGTAGAAAAGGCAAGTTATGCAGTGATAAATTTTAAAAGGAAATACATTTAGTAGTGATTTAGAAAAAGCAAATCATCTAGTGGTAATGTTGAAAGAGCAAATCATCAGGTAAATAGTTAAAATTTTCAGTATTAATTTATTTTGACAAATGCATGTATATAATGGGACTGGTGCTTAGATCAAGCGCTCAAGTCTGAATTAAATATTTGCTATCACCTATCGTGCAGCCAATGTTCGTTTTATTTAAAAGAGTATTTATAGGTAGAGTTAAATCATTTCTGCAATAAAAAGTGCGACAGCAGGAAAATTGTAACAAAATTCTACGCAAGACTCATCAACAGCATTAGAGGCCAGCGACATTTACACCGAAAAGTACAATTACCATAGCATAGTGGAAAAGGAGTTAATAGGGGTTTAATAATAAAACGAAGCAAGAAAACTAAAACAAAACTGCCAAAGTTAAGCCAGTAGATACCATCAAACATAAAGTTAAGCTAGTTTCAGTGCACACTTCACTTGATGCAAATTTTAGAAATACTGAAGAAAAATTGGCTTTGTAATTTTATGGTAAGCTAAGATTTCGATTTCATAATACTGACTGAATTATTGCTCAATAAAGATTCTAAATATCATGTATTAGTAATTTCTTGATGTTCTCTATTTAGAAACGAAAGATAATTAAATAAACGAGGTGAAGTAGCCAATTTTATTTAAAATCGTATTTGCACATTTGGAAACTGAAATCCTTAACGGTCGAGTTTACAAATTCGGTGATGATTTAAAAATAATCTTTCCAATTGATCCAAAAAATTTCGAATTCTCCAAAAATAATGTGACATTAGATTTGTATGATTTAAGTAGTTATTTGATAACACTAGGGCTCAGAATAAACAATAAAATTACGAGAGCTTTAATAATAGATAACAGTACAGACTTTAATTATGTTTATTTTCCTGATGCTGTGATTAATGATGTTTTTGAGGTTAAACTTATGCAAGAAATGAAAGATTTAGGCATAACTATTCAATGTACAGCTTATGCTGAGAGACATATTGAAAGGATAGTAGGCAGTGCCATGAAAAGATGGGCACTAATAAATCGAATTATCTTATCGAATGAAATAAAACTTAAAATGTATAAAATATGGATTAGACCGATACTAGAATATGCTGCCGCTACTTGGAATCCATTAAAAAAGGGTTTGTCCAATAAGATAGAAGTTGTACAAAGAAAAGTTGTCAAACAAATTAGTCCTGTCTCCTGCACTATATACGCCACTAGATTACAGTTTGTATCACTGCAAACTTTATGGTTTCAGAGGATGTGCTATTGCATAAAAGTTTTACTTTTGAACCAGTGGACTGGTGCCTATATAAATCCAAAAAAAGAGACATGAAGTCGGAACTAGTTCTGGACATTTGGCAATATCTTCTCCTTTGGTGGGGAATGTTGCGAGCAAGTTATTCTCTTTTTCGAAAATCTACAAAATTTATAATCAATTGCCAAAGGGGCTTAGAGAAACGCCTCCATCTAAGATGTCTTTTAAATTTTTATCTACTGAACTAGAAAAGTCTACAATCCTGCTGATATTTTTTATTTTGATTATGATAATACTTTCTCATGGTTGAATAAAAGACAAGGATAATTGTTATCAGAAACATAATTTCTTGAGATTTTTATTTCCAAGTTTTGTATTATTAAAATTGAAAGTTTATGCATTATATCATCATGTTAGGCAACAATAAAAATAATCAATTGATAGTCATGGTTCTCATTTTTTCGCATAATGTTACACTCGAATTATACCTTAATCTTTCCTATTTTTGATGATGAATCTATTACTCTTTATAGCCGAACTTTCTGATATTGATATATTGTACAGTACAACTAGTGAGATTTACTTATTTACATGAGACTAATTGCACATATTTATGTGATGTGATATCTTTTTTATATTGTAAATTTTCCAATATCATTACTTGATGGAACATGTGTGGTTTGAATCCAAATAAAGATATTCTATTCGATTCTATTCTGTTCTATTATATATAGTATATCTGGTTTTTATGCTAAACTGTTAGATTGTAACACGCGGCTTCGTGTTAAAAACCAACGATGTTCGGTACAGTGCTCTTCAAGGTCAAATCATCTAAATCTATTCTTATAAAATATTTCTCTTAACTGTGATTTTAGGAACAATCTCTGTTTTAATCGATATTTCTGGAACTGCAATTTTATTTGTAATTAATAGTGTTTTTATAAAATAAACAGAACCGCGCGCGATCCGCGAGGATTACGCGGTGGACTATTGTAACACGCGGCTTCGTGTTACAAACCAACGATGTTCGGTACAGTTCTCTTTAAGGTCAAATCATCTAAATCTATTCTTATACAATATTTCTCTTAACTGTGATTTTAGGAACAATCTCTGTTTTAATCGATATTTCTGGAACTGCAATTTTATTTTTAATTAATAGTGTTTCTATAAAATAAACAGAACCGCGCGCGATCCGCGAGGATTACGCGGTGGACTATTGTGTCACTGCGAACTTATTTCGCTTAGTTGGATAATTTACACTTTGGATTTACTGTTAACATTGAAAATAATTACATGAGTTTAAAACCATAGCAAGCAGTGTACTAAATATTTGTGAGTTTTTTGTCATTGAAGTATTTATATGGTTTACATATCCTTTTTTAGTGATAACTTTTAACATTGATTCCATTCATGTTATCATGTATTTTCAATCGAGTTTTTATCATTGATGTCTTTAAACGGGTTATATACTCATTTTTAGTGATAACTTTTAACATTGATTCCATTCATGTTATCATGTATTTTCAATCGAGTTTTTATCATTGATGTCTTTAAACGGGTTATATACTCATTTTTAGTGATAACTTTTAACATTGATTTCATTCATGTCATCATGTATTTTCAATCGAGTTTTTGTCATTGAAATCTTTATGGGGCTTAGCCCTTCATTTTTAGTGAAAACTTTTAACGATGATTTTTTCCATATCATCATGCATTTTAAGTCGATGGTATAAATACAGTTCAATTCAGACATTTGTATGCGAATAACTGATTTTGCCTAAAACATTTTCCTTGTAAACATATATCATTTTAACTTTTGTCGTCTAGAAGTCGGACAATTTATTTTAACTGTGAATAGTGCTTAAGGCCTACTCTTGCATTAAAATCTGTTTTTATTTTCGACCAACACATGGTCAGTGTGGACTAACTGTGAATTATATTTCTATTTGCAACATTATATCTAATATATGTATGAAACTAAGTTTCGGCTTTCTCATATCAACCATCCGAAAAGGATCAGAGACTGATTAGGTGCACGGGTAGTAATAATAGCCACCATTGATATGTAGGACAGGTATAGAATCACGAACTAGGTAACAACCCCGCAAAAAAACCCCTACAAAATAATAATGGACACAATTTACTTATCGATTTAATAACTATACAAATTGATAATTTGATCGAAACGGCGGTATACTGCTGAAATTACGATATTCTTAAGAATAAAATAGTATATCTTAGTTTGTATTCTACCACAAATGTTTTATCAAATTTATTACAATAGCGGAAAATGTAAAACAAATAAAAAACATCTTATCCCGTAAACATGTCCACAAAGTCGCATTAAAATAAATAAATCTCGATAATTTTGTTGTGCGAATTTTCTTCACGTAAACATCCTGCATTATTACCACTGCATGTTCTAATTCAAATCTTGGTACGGTTATTATAATTAAGACAAAATTCAATATTTTTAATGAATATTTTTTTATACAATACGAAATGATACAATTAAAAAGTATTTCTATTAAACCATCTTTCCCGATAATTGGAAAGATGAAAGTACAATTGGAATTTAATATTATGCATAAATGAAAACAATGACTAGCAACTGTTTATTTGTAACGATAGCTAATATAATGGTATATTGTACAGATTTTCCAATATAATAATGCAAATAAAAAAAGCAAACGTTAAAAAAAGATGTGTTGCAGAAAATATTTTCCTTGGTTCTTTGTTTAAACAGAAGAAAGTTTTGTCATAATGAAAATTCAAAAAAACTAAAGGAATCGCATCTTTTTCCTAGTTCAGTACATAAAAATATTTTTCCTCCTAGACGGAGCAGTGTCTCTTATGGCAATTGATTGTAGATTATATAAAATTCTTAAAAAAATATTTTTCCAGCAGTATTTCTACCACATTTGGAATGACAGCCGATTGTCCTGACCTATTTCTCGTGACATGAATCATTCATTTCGGAGTCATATAGACACCAGTCCACCGATTCAATTTCAATAATTTTGTACAATAAAACAGCCTTTTAAACGATTATGTTTGCCGCGATACGAATTGTAGTCTGCTAGCGTTATTTTGTGCAATACACAGGACAAATATATTTTACAACTTTTATTTGTACAGCTTATATTTCGCTTGACTAACGGTTACTCATTGGATTGCAAGTAGCAGCGGTATATTCCAGTATCGTATTGATCCAAATAAAATACTTTTGTAAATGTATATCATTTGATAAGACGATTCTCTTTAGCAGCGCCTATCTGCTCTTAGCACAGCCCACTATTCATTCAGTTCATCTCTCAGTAGAAGTTCTACACGGAATAGTTATGTCTAAAACCTTGATTTTCGCTAGTGTTTGATCTCAAAGACATCATTTGAAAAGCATAATGAAAATAAACATAATCAAATATGTTGTACTACCGATTTTTTTACGCCTTTGTTTTCTTGTCATTTATTCTCAATCACGAAGATATTAAATACCTACTCAAGTTATACAAATCTAGTGCTATGCTATTTTTAGGGAATACGAAATATGTTGGATCTATTCGAAAGATGATTTTTAGATCGTCAGATAATTTGCAACCATTAAGAAACTTAGTAGGCAAATGCGCAAAAATGGATTTAAATAAAATTCGTCTGAAGCTTGATATTTGTGAAAAAATATTTGTAAGTTTTAATGGTCTTGATCTGAACTGATTTACTTGAAAATTCATGATTATATTATTTAAATAAAACCTAAAAATTCTAAACACATTCGGATCAATATTCAATGAACTAATCACCTTTAGAGTCAAACGTTTTTTTGATATCAATGAAAACAAATAATATCTACAACTTTTTCTCATTCGGCGTGATTACATGCTTCGACATAGAAAGAATGTTAGAAATTGACTATCGATCTTCCATAATACCATAATACTCGGCAATGTAGATACCAGATTATGTATTGTCATGTAGGAGGTATTGTGGTTATTGTAAGAGATTTTTGCGAGGTAGCCGTTTATTTAGCGATGCTATGCCATTCCTTTATATGCGGTAGCGGTCGTTGGAAAAGATTAGTATCGTGGCCCGTGCTCATGATTAATATCAGTCTTCTTTCCAATGGGTGATGTGAGTAGGATAAGTCGAATTATCATACGTGTATTGTAAATAATGTTGCAAAGTAAATTAAAATTCACTGTTAATCAAAATTGACCGTGCTTTAGAAGGCATAAAAATGAAATATTGTCAGCACAAGTCAATATCTAGGCGCGTTACATAAACCCCCCGTCCCCCGACAATGAAAATTAGTACATAGTGAAGAGGGCTAACCTTACGGGAGGTGTTATGGCTCTGCCGTAACGAGTAAACACTGATGTTGGCTCTGTTGACACTGACTCTGGTTCCTCTATCTCTCGCGGCGGCGTGACGGTCGTCAGTTGGCTGTGTTGCTGGTTAGATGTCGGGCGTCAGCCGGTGGTCAGCAAAACTGTCTGGAGGTGAAATCATTATCTATTTGCCGTCTGTTAGATCAATATCGAGAAACAGCGGGTCATTATGCTGTGCAGCTTGCAATTCCTGAGTACAAATAGGTGAAGGACACAGAATAGAAGCACAGAGTTCTGCAGGACGGCTCACGGAGTCTGCGACTATGTATTCTGACTGTTTGATTTGAATGACTTCATATTTATATTCGTGTATTCGAGTAAGTTGCGAGTTGACACGTCGTGAATATAAATACTCTTTCTTTCCTCTGAGCATTCGGTGCACGGTCGCTTTACATAAAGCCCTTTTGGCATCCTCGTAAGCCTACATGTCCTCATCGTTGAGATGAATCAGTTGTGATTTCTTGACAAAACGGCTTTCTGGCACAAGATATTTGTGAAGAGCTGCCAGAATCTTGGCAAAGCAAGGTACGAATAAAGAATAGTAGTTCATCTTGTCCAAAAACCGTCGTAACGCTCGAACGGTGGTTGGAGGTTGTAGATCTTGAATAGCACAAACCTTAGCAGGTAGAGGTGTCATGCCTTCCTCGGAAATTTGATGACCGAGGAATTCAATTGATGTTTAAGCAAAGACACATTTGTTGCCATGAAGCCGGAGGCCACAGTCTGTTATACGTGCAAGTAGAATGTCAATATGCTGTAAATGTTCAGACATTGAGTTGGAGAATACCAGAATGTCGTCTAAGTAGTAAATGACAAATGGTAGATCGCCTAGTATTTCGTCCAGAACGCGTTGAAATATTTGAGATGTGTTCTTGAGACCGAAGGCATATACTGATATTCGTATGTGCCACTTCCGGTGAATCTGTGTGCAGTATACGAAATTGAGTCTTTGTCTATAGGTACTTGATAGTAGGCTTTCACTAAGTCGAGTTTTGAGTACACAGCATGACTGATAGTAGATCTGTGCAGGTCAGCTGGATTTGTCAGGATATACGAATCAGACTGTGTGCAAGAATTAAGAATATGATAATCCCCGCACAATCTGAATGTTCACATATATATTATCTGTATCATCAAAGTTGTCACCCTGGCAGACCACAGGGTACGGGGAATGCAGAGATGATCGCTCAATCTTTATGCCATTCTCGCTACTTTAAATGATGGCAGTAATGCCGTCTGAGCAGCTGTTTTTTAAATCTCATAAAACGTGAGGTTCTGATTAGCCACTCCAGGTCTACCTAGATACAACTCTGGCCTACTTATATATATATATATATATATATATATATATATGTATTTAGCAAAAGACAAACCTAATAATCTAGTGTATGTTTATTGTGGATATTAGCCGGTTCATTTAGATATTATACAAGGTTAGTTAACTTTAAGTTATACACATTATAGGCTTTTGATTGGAAAAGAAACATTGGATCTTTTCACATATGTATTTTCTGTTTTTTTCATTGTAGCATTGCTAGAGTTAAATGTGTGTTGATTTGTGTGGTGTTCATTCGTCTGTGTGTATATGTAGTTTTCACTTTCATTGTATTACGAAATAATTAAAAGAACACTGGTTGCGCGGGCGGTGATAACAATTACTTTAATCAAGGTTGCGATCTTGATATAATCACCAGACCCTTTATTTATATGCGTTTTCCAGTATAAACTAAGTATTGCATAGTGTTTATAATGCAGTTCCTCCAGTACTGTCCAGAATTTGCTGCAGATAGAGCTCGAACCTGGGCACGTCTCCTTCGGAATCTGGTGCTCTAACCACTGAATCACCCTGCCGAGCATTACAAACAATTTTCAGTTATATAATAATTTTTCTTGGTTAGCCTTTTCTTTGGGTAGAGCCAATTAGCATTCCTTTATGCATAAAATTCCAACTAAGCATCCCCAACTTGTCATAATAGTTCAGGCACTTCGCTACATGGAGAAGTGGTATTAAAATTAATGTTTATAAAATTTAAAAAAATACATTGGGTGCGCGGGCGATGATAACAACTAACTTTATCAAGGATATGTTCTTGATACCAAAAAATAGTACGTCAAATATTTATGCCATTCTTCATATATGAAAATGTAGGATATTTGTAAACTTTGCTATTTGTTCTTGGTATCCAAGATTATGAGAATTTTTACGCCAAATATCATACCAACTTTCGCATTATGGATGTATGCATCAATGATTCTCATTAAAAAAGTTGTATTTATTGATGCTGGATTTCCTGCTCTAATTGATAAATTTCGGAAAAAAATTTTTTATCCTCTTTAGTACGCACCAGGTATCATCCATAAATCCCTCCGGGTACTTATTGATTAGCAACATTTTCAATGAGTAGATTAGCTGTTCTTCAAACTTGTGTTTTGAGAGGATCTACTTCAATTGTTTTTCTGGACTGTTAATTTGGTTACTTTTCTAAGATTTTGACGCAATACAGTTTTAATGGATGTATTTTACAAATAAAGTAGATTCCCCATGCATCTTTTTAGTTTCGAACAACCATTTCCTTGTCTTAGGACTTTGATGACTAAGGACGGCAAATGAATATTTTGTTATAACTCTTGAATGAATTTAAATTCTGGATCGGCTTCGTTAGCTTGTTCTATGATTTCGACCCTGGGTCTGCTGCTTATATGATGAATAACAGTAAGTCATCTAATTATCTTTTGTAAAGAACGAACTGTTCGATTGTGCTTTCCAGGTTGATTTATTCAAGATAGTACACGTCTTTATGTGCCAGGAGAGGATCAATACAGCTTCTCATTGATTCAAAATTGATTTATCGTAAATAGTTTCCTTCGAATTTGAATTGGACGTTTTATTGCATGCTACTATATGGTCTTTTAAGTCTTTCGTGTTTACCGAAATACCTTGGAAATCATTTATAATCAGAATACACAAAAAGGACGCCTTATTTTTCTATTCGATTGTTCATGGGCATTTTTCTCCTTCAATACATTTGCGACTGCGAAAATCTTTGATTGTACCTATTTTATGGCTTTTTGTGTTGGTGAAATAGTTTTTAGGCCAACACTAAAGATTTATGTCGCGCTGTGTTTATTAGTGATAAAATAGACGTTATCGGATGAATTCTTCAGACAATCCTGGTTTTGAGATTTTACTTTTCCCTACTGTATTGAGGCGTTTATTTTGTTTGGTTTCGCCAATCAAAATTCTTCTAAAAATCCTTATCTTATACAAAAAAAATTATTCATGCTTTAACATTTAACAGCACGAATTCAAAAAGGCTGCCCATCAGTACTTCTTCAACAAACTTCTTTGTGATACGACCGACTGAAAACGAAACCGGTTCCTTCTCAATCCATAACATTTACTTCACCCAAGGCTATCCTCTTTACTAACTTCGGATGGCGAAATCCCTCAGGCAGTCATCTAATCTTCCACTTTACATCTCTGGTCTTAATCTTTTCTCAGCCCATTCCTGACCCCATCATATCCACGTTGTGGATACTTTACTACGTTTTGCTCATCCAATTCTTTTCATTCTTGTTTCAGCGGAGGACCGGAAACCCAACAGCCCTACCGATCCACCAACGGTTCGCTTTGGACATCGACTCCCCCTGGTCGTCCTTCAATCACAACCACGTTCTACGGATGCCTGCGACTCCTGCAAGACTTGCTTGCTTCAATTCTGCAGATTCCATCCATGTCCATGCTTTGCTCCATCAACTCAATCTCCATGACAATGGACTCCATCGGTCGACGTCTACCTCCGTTCCGCCATCATTTCTTTCGATCACACATTCACCTTGATGCTCTGATACTTCATGTACTATTTCCAATTGATCTTGTCTAGTCAAATAGAACTTCGTTTCTATTTATTTTTCACCAGATTGAACTATCTTGATGTTAATGATAAATTTTCCCTTCCCCAACCCCTCCCCCTGCTATTAAATACTTTGCTAGTCACAATTCCACACACCTCCACATATCCTACCCTTGATTTGTTATTTCAATGGTCGGGCCAGTTGGCCTTTGATGCCAAATAAATGTATTATATATATATATATATATATATATATATATATATATATATACATATTATTATTAACATTTGTTGATTAGTCATTATGTTTATTGGTTGGCGCTAATTCTGAGTGATCATTTATGATCTCCTTTATAGACAGACCAACATATCGGCTTCAAGTATATTGGCTACTGACCATTTGAGAAGAAAATAGATACTTGAATACGTCCATTAAAAGTTTAATGTGCCAAAAGCTTAAAAGAGAAACCAAATTAACAACCGAAATATTCAAATCACGAAGATACACTATGAACACAAGATTAAATAAGAACTAGCCTACTCGGGTAAAATGCTACTAATAAATAACTAGCCAGAGGGATTTATAGATGTTAACTACAGTCATATTCAGATGTGTACCAATGAAAGTAGAAAATGTTTTCCAAAATTTATCAATTACAGCAGAACATCCGGCATCAAAAAATGCACATCGGTTAATGCAAATTATTGACACATGCATTAATATTGCGTAAGTTAGTATCTTATTGGGCGCAAAATTTTTCATGGTGTTGGATACCAAGCATAAATAACGAAGCTTCCAAATATCCTACATTTTCATATATGAATAGAAGCATAAATATTTGGTATCCGCAAATTAAATTGGTTAAAATAGGATCCCTCAACTTTTAACATATAAATTGATTTTAAAAAACCTCATACCATCAGCTATATCAGTTAAATACTGTTTGTTGTGGAGAACTAATATATATGCAAGTATGTATTAGGTGTTGCGAACCAGGTAACAAATTAGTTCAGTTATAACCAGAAGGATAAACCAAAGGCAGCATAAATGGAAAGTATAATCCCATGCACATTCGTTTCGTGCTTACTGGTGACTCATCATTAGGAGCCGGTATTATGCCCTTTAACCACTATATATTTTGGTCAAGAATGTGGGATAATAGGACAGTACAACCATGTTGATCATCATGTTAATCATCAATACATACAAGCAATTGCTAGTCATGGTTCCCATTTTTATTGCATAATGTTACATTCGAATTATACCATAAATTTTCCAATTTCTGATGAAGAATCTATCACTCTTTATAGCCGAATTTTCTGATGGTCATAAATTGTACAGCAAAACTAGTAAGATATACTTAACTACATGAGATTAATTGCACATATTTATGTGATGTGATATCTTTTTATATTGTACATTTTCCAATTTTATTATT
>JAQBSW010012163.1:0-17631 GCA_029291075.1 Eudiplozoon nipponicum | reverse complement strand
AAAGAAATTTTATCAGATATAAGAAAATTTTCTTTCTCATGGTCTTCTCAAATATCTACTCATGAACATATCTTTATATATAAATTGGAAAGCAAAACAAGATAGAAATATGTGAACAAAGAGAGTGTGAAAAATAGAAACCAATCAAATTGCGTGCGTCACATCCAGTTCAAGCTCAATGCTTGTACGTGCTTCTTCTGCTTCGATTCGTTTGAGTTTGTAAACAAAATTCAAGATATAAATGTTAAAAACAAGATTATGGTATCTTTTGATGTTACGTCTCTGTTTACAAATGTTCCAATTGATGAAACCATTGACATTATAGTCAAAGCGGTAGAACACGATATATTACCATCGCCGGTGCCAGGTCAAACTCTACGCAAGCTTATCTTATTATGCACGAAAGACGTACGATTTCGTTTTAATGGAAACATCTACAAACAGACTGATGGTGTCGCAATGGGAAGCCCCTTATCTCCAGTGTTGGCTGAGATTTTTCTAGGGCACCTAGAAAATACATCATTAAAGAGTGACATAAGTAAATGTGCTCAATATATACGGTACGTGGATGATATATTTCTTGTACTTAAAAACAGGTCGCAATCACGAACATTGCTTCAAAGTTTCAACAAAGCACATAAGAATATCGGTTTCACGTCAGAGCACGAGAAAGATGACTGTCTGCCTTTCCTAGATGTACTATTAAAGAAAGAAACTAATGGTAAATTAAACAGAACAATTTACCATAAACCAACATGGTCTGCACAGTATTTACATTACAGCAGTTTTGTGCCATTTCAATATAAATTATCAACAGTTCGTGGTTGTTTTTCAAGAATTGACAGGTTGGTTAGTCAAGATTCTAAAGAAAATGAATATAATAAAGCAATTAACGATTTAATGTCTAATGGCTATCCCAGACAATTAATTGAATCAATTATTAAAAGGGGAGTTAACCAGAAACAGACGTACTATGGGCCAGAGAAGAAAACCGTCTACCTAAACATCCCATTTAAGGGGGATGCAGTTTCCCGAATGGCAAAAAAGAAAGTTGAAGCAGCATTGACACGCACATTTAATGCAGCCAAACTACGAGTGTTATTTAGGGTAGCACACTTGCCTTTACCAGCAATCAAAGAGAAACAGCCGTTAATGTCGATATCAAATATTATTTACCAATATACATGCGCAAGTTGTCGATCAACTTACGTAGGCCGATCGACCAGACGGTTAATTACTCGAATGAGATAACATTGCAACTTGAACGCCTGTTTTAAATCAAATGGTGAATACACGTCTGCTATTGCGCAACACATCATCGAAACAACGCACGTATGTTCTCCAGACGTAGCATTCAAAGTAATTACTAAATGCAAAAACAAAAGGGAGCTAGCCACATACGAAGCCTTATGGATAAACAAATTGCAGCCGGATTTATGTAAGCAGAAGAAGCACGTACAAGCATTGAGCTTGAACTGGATGTGACGCACGCAATTTGATTGGTTTATATTTTTCACACTCGTTTTGTTCACATATTTCTATCTTGTTTTGCTTTCCAATTTATATTTAAAGATATGTTCATGAGTAGATATTTGAGAAGACCATGAGAAAGAAAATTTTCTTATATCTGATAAAATTTCTTTTTGTTTTTGCACATAAGAAGGGTACAATGAATATATATATATATATATATATATATATATATATATATATATATATATATATATATATATATATATATATATATATATATATATATATACTATCAGAAATAACATAACTGACGATTTCCTGTAGCATCTGCTGTATGCTACAGAAAATCGTCAGTTATGCGTTAATTTCTGTTCATAAATATTTATATATATATATATATGTATATTTATATATTCAGAATCATTTAAAGATTTATGACAAGAATTTGATTATATATATTTTTTCATGACGGCAAAAGAATATGCAACCGATATTTCCAATCAAGTACAGTGCATACGAGACTACGTGAGGGTGAGTATCGCATTTCTGATTCGCCTTACCTGCTTATATATATATATATATATATATATATATATATATATATATATTTATATATATATAATTATATATATACGGTAAGCAAGGCCGAAATATTTTGATGAAAGAAAATTACTGGAACAATGAAAGCTGCGTTAGTCAAAACGCAGATCAGGTAATTGCTCAGGATGACAATTTCACCTTAAAATTGCAGTTTCGTTGGATATGTTAGTTTCATATTATTAAACGAACATTGATTGCACGGGTGGTGATTACAATTATTATAATCAAGGTTGCGGTCTTGATATAAACACCTGACCCATTGATTACTTACATATGTCAGTATAAATTAAGAATTGTATAGTGTAGTAAAGGCAATTCATCCAGTAGACCGGTTTCATCCTTATTGGGAACTCATCAGGTACTGGCCAGAATTTGCCGCGGACAGGACTAGAACCTGGGCACGTCTGCTTGGGAATCTGGTGCTCTTACCACTGAGCAATCCTGCCGCACACTACACTACACATAATTTTCAGTTATATACCAATTAATGTAACTTGGTTAGTCGATTTTTCCTTTAGTTGGAGCTCATATGGCATCCATTTAGACCCAAAGCTCCAATTAACCATCCCAAATCTATTTGACAACAATACGCCTTCTAATAACATATTTGGTATATTATATATCTAGTTTATACAAATTAAAAAACACGTATAAACAGCAGAGTTAGAATTGCGAAATGATTTTCGCCAAAACTCAACTGGACTGTCGTATCGGATACTTTATATAGTCAGCTGTGGAAAGCAAGTGGGATTAAGTTGGATTAAAAGACGTACATTATGCAACAACAAACAGGAAGCGGAAAATGCATATATTGAGACAGGCACACACATACAATCAAGTCCAAGGTTCGTATCCTGTCCGCGGCAAATTCTGGCCAGTACTTGATGAGTTCCCAATAAGGACGAAACCGGTCTACTGGATGAATTGCCTTTTCTACACTATACAATTCTTAGTTTATACTGACATATGTAAGTAATTAATGGGTCAGGTGTTTATATCAAGACCGCAACCTTGATTATAATAATTGTTATCACCACCCGCGCAACCAATGTTCGTTTAATTATATAAATGTTCATTTCAATACCATTTCCCCATGTAATGTGGTGTCTGTTCAGTAATGACAGATTGGGCATGGTTAGTTGGAACTTTGGGTCTAAATGGATGCCATATGAACTCCACCTAAAGGAAAAATTGACTAACCAAGTTACATTAGTTAGTATATAACTGAAAATTGTGTGTAGTGTAGCGTGCGGCAGGATAGCTCAGTGGTTAGAGCACCAGATTCCGAAGCAGACGTGCCCAGGTTCGTATCCTGTCCGCGGCAAATTCTGGCCAGTACTTGATGAGTTCCCAATAAGGACGAAACCGGTCTACTGGATGAATTGCCTTTTCTACACTATACAATTCTTAGTTTATACTGACATATGTAAGTAATTAATGGGTCAGGTGTTTATATCAAGACCGCAACCTTGATTATAATAATCAAGTCCAATGTTTGTATTCAAATGATGAAAGAGCTTCCGTTTATTTGTATGAGGATTAAGGATGTTGCATACAACATCTTCCACTGTGTATAACTTTTTCTTCTTTCGCTTTGAAAAGCACCTGGAAACTCCATCCGATTTACAATGTCATTTCTATATACAATGAATATAATTTTTGCAACATAACAATCATTGATTGCACGGGTGATGAATAAAATACTTTTAATTAACTCTATACACAAATAAGAATATATAACTGTCGGATGATATTTTTAATAGAAAAATAGTTTAATATTTGTTCACATTTACCTGTAAGCATCGTTGCTTACGATGATGTTTAGAATTAATTCAGGTGGAAATGCATTTATAAATTGATTTTCTCCCTTCTCCATTAAAAAATAAACTCACCAACATGTAATGCCAATTTTGGTCATTGCAATTCAGTGCAAATGTTAAATTTGGAGAATGGTATTAAATTCAACTCTGCAAATTTGAGCTCTAACAGTATATTCCAACATGATGTGCCTATTAGAGGTAAGAGCAAAAAGTTTTGATAGGACTTTGATGTGGTAAATAGACATAAATATGTACTAAACATAAATGAGGCGAAACTACTGAGCACATGATATACGACATTGGACATTTTAGGGACAAATCAACATTATCAAAGCACTGTATTGTCCATCATATATATCTGGAAGGCATGAACACATACACAAAAGAAAACAAACATCAAGTTAGTTAAACAGAGAGACAGCGTGAGTTAGTAAAAGCAAAAAAGTGATAGAAGTTCTCCTAAAGCCATTGCATGTGCACGTTTGTGTTTAGGTCTTGTTTCCTATATATATATATATATTTATATATATATATATATATATATATATATATATATATATATAGTATATATATATATATATATATATATATATATATATATATCGTTATTACTTTAGGTGTGCACGTGTGTTTGCTTTTAATTGTGTTAGTGAGTATGATATCAGAAGCAATGGTGACGCTAATATCGTTCAGCGAGCAATTAAACAAGCCTGCGCTGGTGAGCGTTTTACATTTTAAAAACATGCACACAAACAAAATAAATATAAGAGTACAAAATATGCCATAAATCCTCCGTTTCGGCCTAATGAGGATGATATTTATTATACATTTGACTTCGTATTTTGAGACATTAGAAATATACATATGTGCTCTACCAAATTCGTATATATATATATATATATATATATATATATATATATATATATATATATATATATATATATATATATATATATATATATATATATATATATATATATATATATATGTAACTCTTGAATCCATATATTTATCACTCGCTACCTGCAATTCTTCCATTATGCACGTTTAATTCTGTAGTTGGTCTACTTCGCACATAAGTCTAAAATTTACAAAATAATAAACATATAATTTATATGCGTTCGCCTGCTTGCTTGTCAGAAGTCAGGCAAAATATTTGGAGACGAAGATTTATCAAAATTTCTCATTTTTACGTAATTTTGTTTTGAATGAATATTCAAACGATAATGCGTATGACTTCATAAACAACTACATCAAATACAACAATAATAATAAATTTATGAAACACTAACACTATTGAGTCTTTTCGTGCTAATAGCTAACATAATTTATAATGCATTTATTATTTGTTTTTATTAAAATCATTAATTTATCGGCAGTAGTCGCAGCAATATTAATTGTATTAATAGCAATAGAAGTAGTAACATGAAAATTGGCTATGGTAATAATAATAATAGTAAATACAATAATAATAATAATAATAATAATAATAATAATATAAATAATAATAATAATAATAATAATAATAATAATAATAATAATAATAATAATAATAATAATAATAATAATAATAATAATAATAATAATAATAATAATAATAATAATAATAATAATAGATTTAATATGATTAACGTTGTCATCAACAGCAGCATTATTATAAGTTTGTTGATGATTTTTTTCAGTATGGGCAAAATGATGATGTTCTTGGCAAAATGAATTAGCTTGTAATTAACAGAAAGCCGTGTAATAACTAATAATTGTGCAATATGACAGTTTTCGGTACATTAACCTTGGGTAGCTGAGATATATGCGTGACGCCATCGGTATACGCTATATATATATATATATATATATATATATATATATATATATATATATATATATATATTTATATTTATATTTATATTACAACGATACGATTGTTACATAGGGATTGGGTAATACCTTGTACAGTTGACGTTACTTTATACAAGTCAATGTATTGTATCGTTTGAAAGACGTCTGTTAAGAAGTCATCATTCTGAGTAGAAACAATTAATTACTTTTCGCCATTTAAAATGGATGCGTAAATAATGCAACTCGACATTGATATAATAGTGTCCTGTCATTTTGACTTGAGCCGCTATGATTAATAATGCTATCCATTTCACCAATCATTGTCGAGGCCATCGAAAAATCTGCATATGGCATTTATAATTGGTCCTTGTTAGATAGGAAACTCGTAAGACAGGTCTTTCAATTTGTTCTGACAATAGATTTCATCGTCCAATGGTTCAGCTTTTCTTGACCAAGGTTAAAGTGGGTTTTAGGTGTGTTACCAAAGCCTACTGATGCCTCTAAGCACTAAACGTGTGCGTACACAAGCATATCTTTCTCATCTTATTTGAACTAATTTGTTACCTGGTACAAAATACCTAATACATATGTTAATGCATTAATTCGCTGCAAAAAAGGATATGTAACTTGTATAACTTTCAAACGAACCTTTTTCAACGAAACTGCTGTACTGCATATTGATGGCGTAAGCAAAATTTGTACACGTTGCAGTTAAAACATGAAATAAAATAGAGCATTAACAATTAGTGAAAAATTAATTGTTTCGTAGGGCTGACTTCTATATACGAATAAGCAGTAAGCAGAAAGAGGATTCATCAGTGAAATTAAACTTGAATTATCTTCATTGTATTATACGAACTTACTTTCTTTTTAGTCTGCATATTCCACACGCATAAATGTATGTGCCAATTCTTTTGTACAAAGCATATATAATTGTTATATTTAAGAATATGTCAACTTGAAAATATCGATAATCGGCGCCCTTAGTTCAGGATTAATTAATATCGATTTTCCCGTTATTTTAAGAAGGAGCGAATCTTTTCATTATCGAGAGTTTTGACTAGGTATTAAATTACCAAAAAATGTCGAAATCAGGTTTTAAAAATGTACAAGTGCAACTTGATGAATGTTTTGTGTTTAACAATGGAAGAAAATAATTTTGATTTCCTGATAAAATGGCTGAAAATGCGTATTAATTACAAACGTGTTGAAAAGATTATCTCATTGGAAATTTCAAATAGATGCATTAGTATATAAAGTAAAGGCAATTGCGAATATAATTCCAAGATAAAAAGAATTCAAAAAATCTGTTTTCTTTTTTGAAGGAAAGATTTAACAACATAAAATAATAAAATAAATTTTTCGAATACCAACTGACACATACCTCATTAAATCCAGAACCTTGCGGGATAATTATCCAATACAACGATAAGCTATATGCATTTGTACACAAGAAATATATATATATATATATATATATATATATATATATATATATATATATAGGTATATATATATATATATATATATATATATATATATATATATATATATATATGTGTGTGTGTGTATGTGTGTGTGTGGTTGTTTGTGTATATAAAGCACAATACCATAATTCCTCGTAAGATCGTTTCTTTTGAAACTGAAAAGAGGACATCTAATGAAATGTACACTACGAATAAATATATGATTAAATGTTTTTTGCATAGAAGAATCTTGGAATATTTAAACCCACATAATCCTCGGCCAGATTCATCATGACAATGGAATATCTTCCCAGACAGTGTCAATTGTGAATGCATTTGGAAACGAGATTTACAAATATATATATATATATATATATAAATATAAATATAAATATATATATAAATAAATATAAATATATAAATATAAATATAAATATAAATATAAATATAAATATAAATATAAATATAAATATAAATATAATATAAATATAAATATAAATATAAATATAAATATAAATATAAATATAAATATAAATATAAATATAAATATAAATATAAATATAAATATAAATATAAATATAAATATAAATATAAATATAAATATAAATATAAATATAAATATAAATATAAATATAAATATAAATATAAATATAAATATAAATATAAATATAAATATAAATATAAATATAAATATAAATATAAATATAAATATAAATATAAGTATAAATATAAATATAAATATAAATATAAATATAAATATAAATATAAATATAAATATAAATATAAATATAAATATAAATATAAATATAAATATAAATATAAATATAAATATAAATATAAATATAAATATAAATATAAATATAAATATAAATATAAATATAAATATAAATATAAATATAAATATAAATATAAATATAAATATAAATATAAATATAAATATAAATATAAATATAAATATAAATATAAATATAAATATAAATATAAATATAAATATAAATATAAATATAAATATAAATATATATATATATATATATATATATATATATAATTCAATATCATTTATCCAAGTAGCATATACAATGCAAAGATTGTTCAAGCTTAGCTTTGCACATAATCTGGGCCTTATTGTAATAAATATATTCTTTAGTTAATTGAGGATAAATTTTGTATATTAAATAAAGTATTTACATATATTTCACGAAAGGTGGGTGTCTCTTATTTCTTTTCGGATAACAGTATAGGAGTAGCTGACCTGAAAATGACGGGCATCATCAACAATTTAACTTGTTTTATTAAATTTTCATCTATTTTTTTAGATGAAATTGACAATAATAATTGAAATGTGACATGTTAAAAGTATCTGAAAAAAAGCATAACTTAAGCATGTGGCCTAATTAACCACTGAAAGCAACATGGAGGCATTATAGTGAATAACCTCTGAATTTGCTTCAACATGAGTTAATTTGTCCATGGATTGATGCAGCTGTTAAATATTTTCCAATGCCGCGTTTTGCGTACGCGGGTAGTAGCTTTGCACGGACAGTTTCACAAAGATCCGATTGATCACAATTTCCAATTTCGTTCGGTCTTCGACCGGGCTGAGTTTGTATTCGTCCCACTAGAATACCTACATTGCATATATTGTATACATTAGAGTTCCCGGCTTTAAATAAAATTCAGTATTTGACAGTCAAGGATTTTTACCTGATCTGCGTTTTGACTAACGCAGCTTTCATTGTTCCAGTAATTTTCTTTCATCAAAATATTTCGGCCTTGCTTCCCGTAGGCCTTCATCAGTTGCATTTCACGAAACAAATGAATCACGTGTGTTATTTCCTCTAGTCATAATATTTATATACCTCAGACTGACCTTTCATTAGATATTCGTGTGTCACATATGTGTGTGTGTGTACATTTTCATAACCGTTGTTTTCATCTAACTAATTTCGACCAGAGTGGCTGAATAATAATTTATCAATTGCATGCAATAACTATTCGTTTTTTTAACATACTCAATGTAAATGACGTAACTGAGATGGGGGAGACCCATAATTCAGAAACACTCGTCATAAAAACATGCCATGAGTGATTAAACCAGAAGTCCGAAAGACTAATGCACATGTTAAATTACAATTCAAACCACTAGGATGTACTCAAGATAGAGAAGTTAATAACAGTTAATGGCGCACGCCACGCATGTCCATGTGTATGTGTATGCATAACTAAAAAACGGTTAAATTATTTTATTTTGATACACATGTACGTACATCTAAATGAAACTGCAGTCAATAGACATTAATTTACCCTTTGCACGCGTCAGACAAATTATTACTTATAACTATTGTATTATTAGAATATTTCCAATGGGTAGGGTGGGGGTGTAAAACAGAAAATTAAGGTTGAAATCACTATTTGTTTTAAAATCAAATGAATAGTTAGAGATGAAATTTTGAAGACTATATTAATAATAATTGTTTATTCATTTGTTGAATAAAAGCCCACTAATTAGTCAATCTTAATCTGATGTTCTTAATCTTTTACTGGAGCTAGCTTCAGTTACCAATTCATGCAATCGCCTTTTTCTTCCACTAGCTAGTGCAGTATTCCAAATCGGACCTAAAGATTTTTCAACAGCTGTTTCATTCATAATATTATCTCTAGATTTAATTTCTATAGATTCCCTAATCAATCTCGTCATCCTATTACGACTACATATTGCTATGCGTTTGCATTCCTCCCAGTCGATAGTATGCCCAGTCTCCACTACATGACGAGCAAGATCAGATTTAGCAATATGTCCATATTTACACGCAGTTTTATGTTCACCTCTTCTTACTTTGATTGGACGCATGGTTTCACCAACATACTTGAGACTGCAATCATTGCATGGGATCTCATACACTCCTGAAGTGTCTAAGGGTTCAATCTTTTCTTTTTGGTTGGGGAGTATAGTGCCTAGTGTAAGGGGCTGTTCTAAAATGGTCCTTATATTGTATTTTAAAGCTATTGATTTCACTTTCCTACTTAATATAGAGTCCGGTAATACCATGACCTTCCGCTCTTCCTTATCCTTATCCGCTTTTTTGTATCTCACACTAGGATTAAATTTCTTCACCATGTCCCTCATTGTTGTATCTATTAAATGAGGAGGGTAACCATTAGTCTTAAATATATCGCGTAGTCTGTCTAATTCTAACTTCCTATGCTTTATATCTGTTAACTTGAGACTTCTTAATGTTAATGACTTTAAGATCCCGACTTTCATACGAAACAGGTGATTGGACTTGAAATTAAGAAGGATTCCTGAATAAGTATCCTTCCTATAAATATCTCTTCCCAATTTCAGACCATTTCTAATTAATTTGACATCTAAAAATGGTAATTCACCCGACGATTCCCTTTCTAAGGTAAATTGTAGTTCGCTCATTCGATTAGCTAAATTTAAGAAATTTACCAATTTATTGTCACCATGGTTCCAGATCAGTAATATATCATCCAAGAAACGTAGGTACAGTTTTGGTTTCAATGGAGTCTTATCCAACAGATTATTTTCCAAATAATGCATAAAGATATTGGCTATTGGGACCGATAAAGGTTGTCCCATTGGAACGCCTCTAATTTGTTTATAAAATTCCTTACGAAATTTAAAATAAGTGGAGGAGTCAAGGTTTTTGTTTTATCAGTTTTGAATTTTGATTACCGTGACATAGTAACAGTACAGTTATAACAAAAAAAGGTTCGATACTGTCTCTCTCCCCTACAACGTTCTTTACATGAGATGAGATTATGTATACCGAGAATTTGAGATAGCTTTAGGTAAGAATTGTTCTGCTAATTCATAAAGTTGTATTATATATATGTATATATATATATATATATATATATATATATATATATATATATTTATATATAGATATATAGATTTAGTTGTTGGATGAGGGCATTCATGTGCGCTAGATATATGCATATATTGAGTTTAGTTACTGAGGCAAATTCTATGTTTAAAACCAGTGTTGGGTCAAAAAATTAAAATAAAAATAGGACGGTTTTGGAACGAGGTTACCTCATTTGCTTAAATCTGCTATTTTGAGTATTGTGCTGTGGATATAAGTAGAAAAATTGGCCTGAAGATGGAAAGGGGATTTACTTTCCGAAATGTCGCCAGTAAACAAAGTTGTGATAGAACCGAATTTCCATTGGGACGAATACAAACACAGCCCGATCGAAGACAAAACGAAATTGGAAATTGTGATCAATGGGATCTTTGTGAAATTGTCGGTGCAAAGCTTCTACTCACGTACGCAAAACGCGGCATTGGAAAATATGAAGAAAACATTCCGCAATCAAATTTCAAAAAAACCTTGTTAAATATGTAAATAAGCAAAACATTTTACTTTCTTTAACTGTGGAAAATGTTAATTAATACACATTTCTGAGCAAACTTTACAATATGAAATTTAAAATTTTTACTATGAACATTAGCCCTATATTAAAATTGTTCGCATTTAGATAGTTTAAAATGTTACTGTCTAGAAATGACAAATACTAAAGTAAGTTGTTGGCATAATAAGTTTTCTTTTCCTCGAAACGTAAAGATTTTTTCAAGCTACTACCGACTGTGTCGGTAAGTTAAAAGGTAGCTACGTTCACAAGAAAGCAGCGCTAAGCATTAAAAACTTTTACTATACGGTGCGGAGTCCGAACGTTCGCAATCCACACTCCCAAAGCAGACGCTTGACCGTGTACAACTCAGAGCAGCAACTGGTAGAAACGAGAACATTAATAAGTTCAGCTAAATAATAAACGTGAGCATGAGAATATAATTAGAGGATATTGCCAACGATGAGGACAGACTGAATGCTAAATGAAAATTAGCTTCACGAATTAAATGCTAAATAGCACTGCAAATGGAATATATACATTTATGTATGCGTTTTTGTGAATATATATATGTATATATATATATATATATATATATATATATATATATATATATATAAAATGAAATGTAAATTAACAAATGAAAGGCAGATTTTGATACGTAAAAGGACTTATAGAAAGGAAGATATGTAGATATACAGAATTAAACATTGATGTAATCAAGTATAGTAATTGCAAAAATCGATTCGTATATATATATATATATATATATATATATATATATATATATATATATATATATAAAGAAAAATTCGTAGACATCTAAATGGAATACTCAATTTATGTATATATATATATATATATATATATATATATATATATATATATATATATATATATATATATACATTGATGAATGGATATAGTTGTAGTTTAAAATAAAGATAGACTGATTTAATTGGATACATAAATGCATATATGGGCGAAAATGTAAGTATTCAACCAGATAGAGGAGAAATAAATGAATATATCGTTAGCAAAATGGCCAAATTGAAATACAGATAGATGGATAAATGATGGATGATATATACGGATTGCCGTGTGACGAGAAAATTAGAATCATTGATTAACATTTATAGAAATAGATTGAAGGAACGGTTTCTTGGTAAATGGTGTGATATACCTTTACAGTAAAGAATGCATTGATAGACATTTAGGCCATTAATCGCGTTTTAAGCACTCTGCTTTTTTTAAGCTTCATTTACTTAAATGCTTTTGGGCATAAAAGAGTTGGCACAATTTAAATAGTATGGATGGAAGGGATAAAAGACGTAGTGTTAGTAGATGACTGCTTCAAGTCTTTGCATATTCATATACCTGTCGTTGCTGCGTACACCGTATCAAGTTTGTATGTTTGCAAGCTGATGTTGCTCAAATCCACCACATTATGCTTTAGGAATAAGAGAAAATATGCGTTTGGTGATTATTGCCTTCCAGTACACGAAAGAATATGTTCCATATTGCACTTTAAATGGTTTCTTTGCTATATCTTCACATTACCGAGTGAATGCATCAATGCAGGTGAATTTTGATTTTCGACTTTAAAATGCATAGAAGTTCGGCCATCTTAAGCAATAATTACAGACAATTCTGAGAAGTTCCAAATGATGACAAAGCCAGTTATTCAGGTTAATTGCATTATCTATTGTAGCTGTTTTAAGACTCTACTATAATATATATATATATATATATATATATATATATATATATATATATATATATATATATAATGGAGAAACAGTGATTGATACTCAAAGTACCATTGATTCAAAACTTTGGTTACAATTCGCGCAGGTGCAGATAAATTGGCCAAAGGAAATTAAAACCCTAATTTTGTACCTCTGAAGCAAGATCTATAAAAGGCGTTGTGGTTGAATATTATAATTTCAGGGGTTGTGAGACTTCAATAATGATGAAAAGTGCTTTTAATGATACCTCCTTCATATTTATGGATACTATATTTAGGTGTTAATCAGAATTTTCAGATCTGTTGTCTGGAAGATGGATTGCATTCGGAAATATGGGTATGCAAAACATCTCATAAGACATTGAAGCTATGAATCGAATGTGAAGTCTGGAACGTCCTCATGAGAGCCTAAATATAACGAAACAAATCACGTTGAATTTTTGAATTTGCCAACACACACAATGATTAGTTTGTAACAACAATAAATATAAGATCAAACAATGCCATTAAACCTGAATTCAATATCATTTACCCACATGTCACGGTGACTAATTAGTAATGGTAGATCGGGGATCGCTAGTTAGAATTTATGGCCAAAATAGATTCCTACGTTAATCCACTGCGAAACGAAATCTTTGCGTGTTGCTTTGGTGTAAAAAGAAATGAATTGTATGACTTTGAATCAAATTTTTCTAGGTTTCAATAATGACTGTGAAAAACACAGCTAATCATGAAGAATGCCAGCTAAGAACGAGATCTGTCTAGTTGTTGAATCGCTTTTGATATTCAATGTTTGGCTCATGCTGAATGCCTATTTGAGCGTGTGCCTATTTCGATTTTCACAAAGAGTTCATTGTTTAAACATTATTTGAAAAGATATTTTACCTTCTTTAAACTGGAAGCGAGTTTGGGCATGACGTTAGTTTCAACTTACCCTAAATATGCCATCACAATTTCCTGAAAAGCTAAAACCGTTTAATACTGTTTGTCGCGAAGATCTAATATATATGCAAGTATGTATTAGGTGTTGCGAAGCTAGTAACAAATTAGTTCAGTTGTGACCAGAAGGATAAAACGAAGGCAGCATGAACGGAAAGTATAATCTCATGCACATTCGTTTCGTGCTTACTGGCGACTCATTAGTAGGAGCCGGTATTACGCCCTTTAACCAATATATATTTGGTAGAAGAATGTGGAATAATAGGACGTTACAATCTCCTAGACGAATGTGTAAACCTGTAATAGTGAAGCTAACATCATATAGTCAACGACAATGCGACTTGAACGCTAACTCACACTATATAATATATATACCGAGTCTGTAAAGGATACTATCACTATGGCTATTGTGCTAGTAACCGATACCAACATTATTGTAGCGAAAAGGTACATGGTACTTACACTATGGTTACCGAGTCGGAACATGGTACCAACATGATGGATATCAATTTATGCAATAGTTCACCGAAATTAAGAATTACAACAATTTATGAACACCTGCTACTCCAGTAAATCCATACACCCTGGCCTTGATCGATATCAGTTATCAAATTTCGCGGTAAGCATGACACCATTCAATTCAATATATAACAGTTAAATACTGCTTTTTGCGGAGAACCAATATATATGCAGGTATGTATTAGGTGTTGCGAACCTAGTAACAAATTAGTTCAGTTGTGACCAGAAGGATAAACCAAAGGCAGCATGAACGGAAAGTTTAATCTCATGCACATTAGTTTCGTGCTTACTGGCGATTCATCAGTAGGAGCCGGTATTACACCCTTTAACCACTATATATTTGGGTGAGGAATGTGGGATAATAGGACGGTACAATCTCCTAAAAACAGTGTTGAATTGATTTTTATTGGAATTTCTACTTAGTCCTTCTTGTTGCATATGATAAAATGAATGTACATATTGCAAAGCTTGATTGCGAGTTACAAAGTCGGCTTCTTTGCGCTATATAATCCGGGATTTATTATATATATATATATATATATATATATATATATATATATATCTACACATACAGACAAAGCTGTTTAAATAATCTTTCGGAAATAAAATAACTTGTCGTTAACTAGCTATTTACCACGTCCCGGCAGCAACATAAAATTTTACTTGCAATAATATTCTCTTATATTAAATATAACGTAAATGAGTGAATGTATTCTTTCGCAAAAAGTGCAACAACAAAGTGCATTCAATTAAATTATGCTTGCGGACTTGATATAAGCACCAATCATATTTTTTAAACAGTTGTACATTAAGGCAAAACGGAGGCAGGTACGTTTAGATATGTTACATTATTTTCGTTCTTTATTGTGCACACTTAAATGACTTATTTACATTCTATCTGATTGTTCAAATAGACTATTATGTTTCAGGAATAAATAATAGTATTTAAGCTAGGAGGAGAGTGTACGGATTGTATTCTTAAAAACAAACTTTGACAATTAATTACTGTTTGTTGCGGGGAGCTAATATATTTGCAAGTATGTATTAGGTGTTGCGAATCTAGTAACAAATTAGTTCATGTGTGACCATAAGTATAAACCAAAGGCAGCATGAACGGAAAGTATAATCTCATGCACATTCGTTTCGTGCTTACTGGCGACTCATCAGTAGGAGCCGGTATTACGCCCTTTAACCACTATATATTTGGATGAGGAATGCGGGATAATAGGACAGTAGAATCTCCTAGACGAATGTGTAAGCCTGCAATAGTGAAGCTTACATTATATAAAGTCAACGACAATGCGACTTCAATGCTAACTCACTCTATATAATATATATACCGAGTCTGTAGAGGATACTAACACTATGGCTGTTGTGTTAGTAACCGATACCAACATTATTTTACCGAAAAGGTACATCGTATTAACACTTTGGTTTCCAAGTCGGTACATGATACTAACCTGATGGATATCAAATTATGCTATAGATTGAGAATTACAACAATTTCCGAACACCTGTTACTCCAGTTTTACCATACACTCTGGCCTTCATCGATATCAGTTATCACATTTCGCGGTAAGCATGACATCATTCAATTCAATATATTACAGTTAAATACTGTTTGTTGCGAAGAACTAATATATTTGCAAGTATGTATTAGGTGTTGCGAATCTAGTAACAAATTAGTTCATGTGTGACCATAAGGATAAACCAAAGGCAGCATGAACGGAAAGTATAATCTCATGCACATTCGTTTCGTGCTTACTGGCGACTCATCAGTAGGAGCCGGTATTACGCGCTTTAACCACTATATATTTGGTAGAAGAATGTGGAATAATAGGACGGTACAATCTCCTAGACGAATGTGTAAACCTGTAATAGTGAAGCTAACATAATCTAAAGTCAACGACAATGCGACTTCAACGCTAACTTACACTATATAATATATATACCGAGTCTGTAAAGGATACTAACACTATGGCTATTGTGTTAGTAACCGATACCAACATTATTGTACCGAAAAGGTACATGGTACTAACATTATGGTTTCCGAGTCGGTACATGATACCAACCTGATGGATATCAATTTATGCTAAAGTTCACCGAAATTGAGAATTACAACAATTTCTGAACACCTGTTACTCCAGTAAATCCATACACTCTGGCCTTGATCGATATCAGTTATCACATTTCGCGGTAAGCATGACATCATTCAATTCAATATATTACAGTTAAATAATGTTTGTTGCGAAGAACTAATATATATGCAAGTATGTATTAGGTGTTGCGCATCTAGTAACAAATTAAATCAAGTTTGCGAGCTTGAAGTAAACACCAACTCCATTGTATTTAACCAGTCTACGAACAACATAACAAAACTACCGCCAGCTGTTATGTTGTTCGTAGACTGGTTAAATAAAATGGGGTTGGTGTTTACTTCAAGCTCGCAAACTTGATTTAAAGCATTGTTACCACCACCCGCGCAATCAATTATTGTTAAATTGTATTGTCTATATAGTAACAAATTAGTTCAGTTGTGACCAGAAGGATAAACCAAAGAGAGCAAAAATGGAAAGTATAATCCCATGCACATTCGTTTCGTGCTTACTGGCGTCTCATCAGTAGAAGCTGGTATTACGCCCTTTAACCACTATATATTTGGGTGAAGAATGTGGGATAATAGGATGATACAATCTCCTAGACAAATGTGTAAACCTGCAGTAGTGAGGCTAAAATCATATAAAGTCTCGAAAATGCGACTTTCAGCTAACTAACACTATATAATATATATACCGAGTCTGTAAAGGATACTATCACTATGGCTATTGTGTTAGTTACCGATACCAACATT
>JAQBSW010012162.1:0-17632 GCA_029291075.1 Eudiplozoon nipponicum | reverse complement strand
TAATGTAATAAAACGATTTATTCGTGTATTAGCAAGAACATGGGAATTTTACACTACCTACAAAACTGTGTTTAGTTATGTTCATTTTATTTTAAATTGGTGATCTAATATATATTGTGTGCATTGTTGAGTTATAATTTCTTTCAATTCAAGCAAAAGATGTACAAATATTATATTTCTCCTGAAAATCATTTGAGTTGATAAGAAAAAAAATTGTACAATATTTTGTGTTTTAAATTTTATATCGATAAATAAATGTTTGTGTATAATACAAACAGCAATAATAATATTTTTTTGGCAACAAAGGCCAACCGACCCAGAAATTTCAACGGTCAATTAACAAATCATAAGTAGGGATATATATTGTTAATTGAAATAGTGATGCCAAATATTTAACGATAATGATTATAGCGGTGAGACTGTTAATAGTTCAGAAGTAAAAGTGCTTTCAGTAACTTCCTATTAGTTCTTCCTGAAGAGAAATAAATTACAATTGATTAGGATTGAATCGACTTGAAAATGCCATGCAGGAGATTTGCTGCCTTCAAATGAACAATCATAATACTTTGACAGAAGGCGAGGTAAAAGATGCTCCAAACATCGACGGTCAGCCTTATTAGTCGTAATTCATCCAATAGAGCGGTTTCGTCCTTATTTAAAACTCTTTATTTTATTTCCACAATTTACGACGGAAAGTGTTCGAACCTGGGCATGTCTGCTTCAGATTCTGTTTCTCTAACCACTGGTAGCAACTTTGCTGTGTTAACGCCCAAATAATTATATCGATTTTTGTCCCTTTCTTTAACTGAATAGCAGTGTTAAAGCTACAGTAAATCACTTCAAGCTGATTCCCATTAATTTGTATTAATTAAAGCTTTACTACAAAATTATTATCAGTAATAATAATCTTATCTTCGGTAGGATTATACATGACAAACTTTCTAATATTTCTACAATTTCAAATCTTGATTATTTTGTCTTTCTGTTGAGTTCACTTTCAGTAAATACCGAACTAAACATGGCACTGCCTACTACGGCATATTATGCAATTTCTTTGTGGAGGTTATTTTATTTGTTGGACATCAATTAACTCCTCATATAAAAATAAATCAAATTTTATTTTTGGAAATTTGATTTTATTGCTGGTTTCGTAAAACAATATTGTGTTTATAAAAAATATTGTCAAATTTTTTGGAAGTTTCTCTTGTTCATATTGTCGACATTTTTTACTTGTCTTGGTGAATGTTTATAAGAGAGTTTTATCTGAGTTTCCGAGTTGCGCGAACGGCATACTGCGTGGTTCGATCTGAGTACTCTTTGCTAATAAACTTTTGAAATTTACGTTCATCTATCGTTCTTAATACACATTATTGGGAAGGATCTCAAATTTTCTTCAAGTAATTGACGTGGGTTTTTGTTTTCAAGGTCACCACCGTTTCTTTCTGTCATCTGTGGATATCAGAATATTTTGGTGAGCATACTTATTATAATAAAAATTGCAGGAAATCTTATCCTAATATTATGGCTGATTTATCAAATATTGAGGATATAGAGCAATTTGCAAGTGGACTTAAGGAATGTAGTTTAAAAAATAGTTCAGAGGAACATGTGTTCCAAATTAGATGATCGTACCGCATATGTGGATTATCCGGGCCTGGCATCTCAGAGGTTCTCTTATGGTAGTGACCAAAGGGCCTCTACATCTTGAAGCGTCTTTAAAATTGTACAGCAACACTCATATTTATTTGACGAATTTTGACCTAAACATATGGCTAAAAGTTTTCGTATCCAAAACAAGATTGTATTTAAAATCATACCGTTGATAAAACAGATAACTGTGTATGTTCCAATGAAATATCAGTACATTACGATACTTTTGTTGTTAATTCATTGAAGTATCATCAAAAATGGCTTAACTTGGCTCAAACTTTTCCCTTTAGCATTAGTCATATCATGCAAAAGGGTATACGCTTATTCACTTTATGTTATTTATTAGAGAAAATTAGCGAAATGGATAAAACAAAGCGTTGACATTTTGTAATTAAGTTCAAATACAATTTTCATTTTTTTTGGCTGAAATAAAATCATAAACATAGCATGCAATTTCGAGTTTCTATACACCATTTATGTACAACGAGATATGCATGATCAATATAAATGCAATTAATTTTCTGCATGAATACACACTGTGTACATTCTGCAATTGCGAGCGCTTATCACTTGAGTTTGTCATTTTCTTGGTGTTGGCATACATTTTATCACCAACAGTTATTATCGATTTTGCATAGAAATTGACATGTCAGCCCTAATACTCAATACGTCTCTGTAGTTTAAGTAAGCAACAAAGCTTCCAAGAAATTTAAAGTTCACGCTTAAAACAACACAGCATAAATGAAGGTGACACGACGTCAAAACAGATGACTCTGCTCTAAAACTTCCTCGATTCATAGGTATTGTCCAGTTTTTCCTGCTAAACCTGATACATCTTGTGCAACGTCTTAACAGATTGCTTGTGACCACGCCAGTGTACAGAAAAATTGTTAAGACTACTCACAATTATAATTAATAAAGATATTCTAAACATACTTCTCTATTCGAATTGAGTCGTTAACTTCAAGGGATAACGTTTTGGATTAGATTTGTATTGTAGAGCATAGTACGAGATAAATTAAGAAATTGGTTATAATTCTGCCCACAGATTAACAAAAATATATCGTAATGCTGGGCTTTGCATACTCGTTAATTGATTCAACAATGACTTGATGCCAAATAACCGAAAATAATAGCTAAACAAATTGTTAAATTTAGTGTCACGGTCGTCATGCGTGAAGCGAAATAGAGCAGTGTGATAGATTTTGAGGACCGCAGCGTGAAAATTGCAAAATGGATTAGACTCAAGGTGCCAAATTTAAGTTGTAACCAGGCAAACTGGATCACTGTCAATGAGAGTTCCACACGAACAAAGGAACTAGTGTGTGCTCGACTGCAGATTATAAAAATGGAAGTTGACCGGGCAGGCGTTGGTTCATGCAATTTAAGAGCTGTGACGCAGAACTTCTAATAGAATCTCGTTTACGGGAACGCATAGCAAGTAGGACAAAAAGTAATGCATTAACACAGTTTCCATTATTGGACTAGTATGCTAAATCTTCTTTGAATTCCCCATGCATTCCATCTAGTGTACCGTTAGATAAGGGGTGGTAGGCAATAGTTTAGCGTAAGATGCATTCCATGAACCGCAAGATAGTTTTGAGATGATCTGATGACAATCCGTTATTCCCACAGGATAAGAAGGCCTATCATGTTTTGTGAAACCTTGTCGACGATTAAGTTTTGGGAATGTTCGCACATAACCCATGAGCAATGCCACCTACTACTAGTGGTAAAAGGCTACTCTGTAGATGTTGCGAGTAGAACATGTAGAAACACCTCAGCCATGAATTTACTCTGGAGAATAAATTCTGATGCACCTGTTTCTATGATGAATTCTTCCTCGGTTTTAAAATCTAAAAGATGCAGAAGTTAATTTGGTTGCTTGTTTGTGTCATATAGACAAATAAGCTGGTCATTGCACATTACATTATTGGCTGTACTGTTTTCGGGATTAAGTCTACCTGGACGAAAGGAATCAACATAAGCTACAGCAGTAGACGTTTAGTAGTTGACCTTTTTGGGAAGAATATTAACTGTTCCTTTGTTGTTGATTGTGGTCAGATGAGAAATGAAATTGGTATCCGTTTGGTAAATTCTGTGAACGGTTGATGTAATTTCGACAAACATAGAAGTACTTGACGTGATTATAGCACAATTTTTAGAGAATAGTAGCTGAATGGACGAGGGGATCTCAATTGTCGTTTGGAATGATTTATACAGTGTTGATTCGCGGTATTATTAGCAATTGTTGTGTCTGAAATAGATCTCTCTAAAGAAGATAGCCTAACCTCATCAGATTTGAGGCCGGCGTATGGTTACTGAGCTAACTTAGAATTCAGAATACTCATGTTTGTAATTAACTTACAGGACATTAAAAATTGATACAAAAACACATTATCGGACATTTAAGACATGTCCTGTAAATTTTATATTCTAATTACGAAGCGTTTACCGATATCTGCTCACATTGATTTAACAATTTAGAATCAATTGCTGCAGGTAAATTCTTCAACTGTATAAAAATCAACTACACAAATTCGGAAAATCTGGTTCTAACATAATTTTTAGACAAGTAGTTGATGGACGGCTTCAACATGAAGGAATAATTGTGACCCATCAAACAAGGCCAAAAATTGGTGTACGTGGAAATGTAAAGGATTCAAGATTTTACCGACCTACGAGTGTAATCAGTTGTCCAGCACAAGAAAACGGTAAAACGATAACAATACACAAATTGAACACAGAATATGATACGAAATCACGGAGGCGAGATAATATCGGACCGATTATAAAACAGAATTTGTGGACTTAGAAATATTCGAAACTTGTGTCACAGATTAAGCCAGATAGAAAATTCAGGATGATTTACTGATAAAAGTTTGATAATTTGATATGCTGCAGTCGTATATTTACTGTACAACAAATTTCCCGACTGAAAAATTTTAATTCAAAATATCGCTTAATGATTTATATTATCAAAACAAGTTTGGTCAGTAGGTTGCAACAGAAGAACTGCTCTCTGATTCTGGCGCTGTCGCCTATGTCAAGCCCCGACAATGTAGTGCCGGGCGACATAACTAAGAAAACCAAATAAGGATTCGGTGATGGAAATTACATTTAGTGGAAAGTAACTGGCCCAGGGAGACATTACCGGCAAATGCCGTGAGAGTTCCTGAGTGTGTAGAGCGTGTCGATGTATTTTCTGCCCATTGGCTGCTGATACTTTAAGTAGATGCACATGAATAATTAGAATTGATGAAGCAGAATGTGTTTGTTGCTGTTCAGTGGCATTGGCTAGTCTTTTTGAAGGTCTACGGCACCTCAGAGTTGGATGGCATAAGTAGAAATTAGATTAATGGACGATCGATGACGTATAACAGGATGCAAGGCAACAAGAAGATTGGCGTGACTGAGGACTAGCTGAATTACTGAAAAAGTGGTAACGCAAGCACAATACAGTGTAGATAGTCAGGCAGATAAGGCGCCAACAATCACAGATAACGAACAGAGCAGAATGTGTTTCGCGGTAATTTAATTGTGTTTATATATATATTATATATATATATATATATATATATATATATATATATATATATATATATATATATATATATATATATATATATATATATATATATATATATATGCAGAAGTCACCTTAATTAGTCAACAGTAGTTCACGTTCACACATTAGTCCTAGGTATTACATTTTGTCAAAATTTATTGCAAAATTTAATACCATTAGCCAGTAAGAAAGCGCGCTTGCCGTTGGCCAATTACTTGCGAATTTGCATCTATATATGCGCTAAGTAATTATCAAATAACACATTTTCCTCTGCTCGATGCTTATGATTGCTGTTGCCCTCTCTGCTCACCGACTATCTAAGTCGTTTGTCTTACTTACGTGTACTACGCTGAGCTACTTGTGGCAATAGCCACCTTTAAGACAAATAATGAGCAAAAGGTCTTATCTAGAGCAGACATTATTTCAACAGAAATTCCTCGCAGAAGCGCCCGGATAAGAAGTGAGCAGGCAGCACAATGAGAAAAGCAGACGTTGAGCTGATGTGAACATATATTAATTAATGTGTAAATTTGTTTTATTAAATAGATTCTTGTTGTGCGTACAAAATTCTATATATAATTGAGTAAAAATAAAGCATTTATGGCACAAATAAATATGTCTTCTGATGGGGTCAAAACGTTGATTCAGGCACTGGCGTCTCAAATGAAGAATTTAACGGACGAGTTAGGCATAATTAAGGCTCGTCTAGACGATACGTTAATAATAAACACTAACGACATACAAATTCGTGGAACATCAAACATAGGTGGACACAACAATGGCGACCGCGCCAGGATTCGCTCCAACGACCATGGTCTATGGAGGACACATAAGACTGCCAGGTGAACCTGTAATCCAAGGATCCCATGAGCGCTGCACCATAGCGGATATTCAGGAACGACTAAAACAGTTAACTGAATATGTAGGCGCCACACAGCGACAAAGCTATGCAAGGCAACCGACACGCACTCGCCTAAAGGTCGGCGATTATATCATGGTAGCGAGGGTCGAGCCCATGGCACTGCAGGCTGTCAATGATGGGCCGTATCGCGTGGAGAGGATGGACGCAGAGCACAATACTGTTTTTGTTAGCCTGCCCGATGGACCACGAGCTATTACACTGGATCGTTTAAGCAGAGTGCGAAAGCCGATTCCTGAGGGGGGGGGAAGATGTGGCAATAGCCACCTTTAAGACAAATAATGAGGAAAAGGTCTTATCTAGGGCAGACATTATTTCAACAGAAATTCCTCGCAGAAGCGCCCGGATAAGAAGTAAGCCGGCAGCACAATGAGAAAGCAGACGTTGAGCTGATGTGCACATATATTAATTAATGTGTAAATTTGTTTCATTAAATAGATTCTTGTTGTGCGTGCAAAATTCTATATATAATTGAGTAAAAATAAAGCATTTATGGCACAAATAAATATGTCTTCTGATGTGGTCGAAACGTTGATTCAGGCACTGGCGTCTCAAATGAATAATTTAACGGACGAGTTAGGCATAATTAAGGCTCGTCTAGACGATACGTTAATAATAAACACTAACGACATACAAATTCGTGGAACATCAAACATAGGTGGACACAACACTACTAATTCGGCTTGTCTCCATTTATGTCATCTTCTTGTTGCCGCGCATCCAGTCATAAGTAATAGGGCATCTATTATTCGGATTCCCACGTGTGTCAGCTATCAGGACAAATCAAGGCCTTCGAACAGCAGCTAACAAATTTTGTATAATCAAGTCTACTTGCTCATGTACATCTGCGCACAGGATCACCAACCCATAAACTGGACCCAAAGAGTCCATGTCTAGAAGAATTTCTGTACATGCACTCCCTGTTATTATTCAAAACCTCTCACGGTATTTGCCAGTAAATGTCCTACTGACACTGTTAGGGGTCACAGTATCTGATCTATTCGAACACTTATTTTTTCTTCTTCGTAATGCCAAACAGCACTGCGGACCCAAGGTGTTACACACATTGTAACGACTCAAAACAATTCGCCGACATATTGCGTAAATTAAATTCAATTCAATTTACGCGGCACCAATGAGAAAGAAGCTAAATTTGCAGTTGACTAATGGCGTGAGAGCTGCCCAATCAAGGCTATTTAAACACGGTGAATTTACCATTTGAGTCAGTTGTCGCGTTTGCCTTCTGATGTGCGTTACGTGTGCGTGCTCTCTGTTATCGTCAGCTATGCCGATTTTGGGCTTCGTTCACACACATTGTCAATTTCAGTCACGCCAATCTTTTTGCTGTACAACTAATGAGACGGAGCAACATCTACAAATGACCTTTTCTGTGAGCCAGTTACTGCAGAACTTTAAAGAGATTACTCAGCTACTCACTCGCCACGCTTTTCAACTCCACAAAAGAAGGAACAACAACCCATGTCAACCAGAGCTGGACTCAAGTGTCTAGGAGTACTTCTAGACACTGCTACACTAACTGACCTTCTCGGCATTTGCAGGAGAACGAAATACCCTCCCTAATAAGAGCCCCCGACAGTACTAACTCAGCTATCCTTGGTTCCTAACTCAATTTGTAACGTCGTACGACATTTACTTGAAGCTGGGACGTTTACAAAATTGGAGACCGTGCCAGGATACTGAGAACTGTACTGTGTTTTCGAGTCATTAGCAAACTTTTGGTATAAATAAAATCAACTGTGTTTCTTTTTCATTTTTTTGTAAGTACAGTAAATTGATATTTGAATATACCACGTTTTACTCTGGTTGTTAATCTCTCCAAAGTCGAGATTTTGTTGGGATTTTCTTTGAAAGAATGTGTTCTATTCAATACTTTTTTTTCCTACGTACAAACTGTACATATTGGGATCTCGGGTTCCAAACTGGAATGTGCACCCAGAATATTTTTTTGATTTTGTGAGAGAACATTGACTATACGAAATCGTAGAACTGTGATTTGTGATTTTGTGAAGGAACTAATTTCATCTGTGTTCTGCGCTTATCACGCCAGATTCAACTGCAGAAGATTCTGTTTAAAATGTGAAAGCCTTTTGGGGTAAGTGTTTCATTTAAAGTCTTTTTATACATTTTCCTCTTGCTTATAAAATTATACATATAAGATAACGTAAGTTAGTTAGAATGTCAGATCCAATTTTAGATATTGATGGAGATAGCGAACTATTCTTTATGCGCGTAGATTCCGCTTTCTCCCCGTTTCCAGATTATGACAGTAATCCAAAACTGTCAAAGGTTTTTGCTAGACTACCTTCTGCATTGCAATGACGGATTTATCCGAAGGTTGAGACCATTAGGAAACTACCCAATCCCATATTGGGCCTCCAAAATGAAGTAGAATCTTTGCTGGGTTCCACAGAATCTGAACAGATAATAAATAGATATGCTCAGTTAGATATGCCAAACCTTGGCCCCATTGAGATTTTAAGGGAATTACGGAAACGGTGGTATAAAACCAATATTTTTGACCATGAGGCTAAGGTTGTTTTTATTAACAATCTTCCACAATCACTAAAATTGTTCGCCAGACAGCTTCCCATTAATCTCTCAATAGAAGACTTATCTGAGAGATGCGAGTTAGAATTTAGGGTTTTGGAATCTAAGTTAAATCCGTCATCCTTCTGTCATTTCCCGCAGGATAATAGGATCTCCTCTTTAGAGAGAACAGTTGCGAACATGGCTAAAGTTCTAGAAGAATTGGCCATAGGGAAATCCGAGCTAAATCAGGTGAACGCTTGACAAAATTTTACGTCCAAAACACATTATAACAGTAGGCGGCGATCGAGATCCCGCAATCCTTTAACAGATATGCCCCGAATAACTGGTGCTATAATCACTAGAAGCTTTTTCATTCATTTAAAGTCTGTCTCTGCCGTTCCGAAGAATTTACGAATGAATGTCAATTTCCACAGTTGACGGGAAAGACAACAGAAAACAGGTGCAGTGGTGCATCAGGATCGGGAAACGTATGGCGCAGAAAGTAGACGTCCGTACTTTCTGTGCACCAACGGCATCAATGGGGCCACAAGGAAGAAATCACTTACAATCCGACATTCCTATTGACTCTTTTCGTTCACGCCAAATTTGCCATATAGATAGCCAAACGGACAAAGTCAGTCGCAATCACCAGCCTACTTGTTCGCATGACACGGCCAAAAAGCCAAACGAACTTCTACATCTTCTTGATTTCAGAACTGGCGAAGAATTCATTGTAGACACAGGTGCAGCAGTCTCAGTTCTCAGGGGTGATTTAATGGCCGATTAGTCGCTAGGCGTTCTACTCGCAACAGCTACAGGAGAGCCCATATCTACATATGGCTTCCGGTATCGCACACTTAACATAGGTGTATTGCGTGAATTTACTCACAACTTCATCGTCGCTAAGGTCTCACACAATATAATAGGCCTTGATTTCCTTTTGAAATTTCCGCTCATTGTTGATCTTGCCAATCTAAAGATCATCGACCCCTCCACCGGACTTGAGCAAAGTTTTTGGACACTTGCCACCGAGCTTTTGGAGTTACAGGTTATTCAGCTAACCCTAGTGTATCATTCGATAGAGATATCGGCAAATCACAGCTAGGAGTCTCTAATACGTTGCACCATATCGTAACAGAAAGACAACCTGTGGCACTCAAGAAGCGACCACTGGCCCCTGCTATACTGAAAAGTGCCCAGGAGGAATTTTCAAGGCTGTTGGAAAAAGGAATCATCAGAACACCGGAAGGTTCATAGGAGTCACCACTGCACTTAGTCTTCAAATCAAACGGGTCGTACAGAGCCTGTGGAGATTACTACAAATTAAATACAGTGGCAAAATCTGACGCATATCCTATTCTAAATGTTAACACTTTACTTCAAAAACTCAACGACAGCAATTTCTTCTTAGTGATTGACTTCAAACAAGCCTACCACCACATCATGGTAGCACCAGAAGATATTGAAAAGATTACGGTCATCAGTTCATTTGGCCTTTTCGAATGTCTTTACATGCCTTTTGGACTTAAGTGTGCTACTCAGACATTTCAAAGATTCATGGACAACATACTTTGCGACGACGCCGCTTACTGTATGTCATATTTCGATGAAAATGGTATTCAGTCCAGACATAGAATCACATGCCAAGCATTTAAGAAATGTCCTCTCACGCTTATCCAACCAAGGGCTCAAGATCAACTGTGACAAGACGCAGATTGCAACTACATCCGTGGACTTCTTAGGGCATCGTATCATGCCACAAGGTATTAAACGTTTGCCGTCAAAGGCGAATTCAATCAAGAATATCAAGTCACCGAGGATTGTTAGCGAGTTGCAGAAAATCCTGGGAGTATCAAACTACTATCGCTAGTTCCTTCCGGGCCTTTCAAGACAACTTTATCCTTTGTGCAGGCACCTGCGGAACCGAAAAAGACTTAGCAAGAATTCCATCATTGCTTGGTCATCCGAAGACGAGGAATTACTTCGACTCGCCATCAACTCGTTAGCAAATGCCACAATGCTAACGCATCCAGATTTTGAAAAACCATTTCTACTCACGACAGATGCTTCTGAATTCGCTATTGGAGCCACTTTGGAACAAGAGATCGACGGAATTCGGAAGTCTATCAGTTACCAATCGCGTACTCTCTAACCAGTAGAAACGAGATTCGACACTTTTGGTCGAGAACTCCTCGCCTTCCACAAAGCAATGCGCCATACTATCAGCATCATTGGCAATAGCAGATGTGTTTTCACAGATCATGCACCATTTAATAGCGCACTTCGAAACGCAACTTCAGCTATAGCCAAGTACCCTGCCAGTGTGGAAAGTCAGCTTTCACGTCTAAGCGAATAGCAATTTGATATCTTTCATGTCAAGGGCGAATAAAACTTCATTTTAGATGCCCTTTCCAGGCCAGACGTCTCGCTACAACCACATTCGCCACCGTCATTCACTGTCAACTCTGTCACACTGCGGCTTCTCACCGATCGTTTCTGGGGTCACATGCTTAGGCAGAACGCTAAACGATGGGTCTCCGAGTGTGCCATTTGCCAGAAAAACAAGATCACATGGCACACTCGTTCTAAGTTGCAACATTTACGAACTACTTCTCGCCTAGCCATCGTCCACATCGATATAGTTCATCTGCAAAGGTTCAAGATTTCAGCTACCTTCTAACTATGCTTGGAAGATTTACACGGTGGTCCGCGGCATTACCTCTTGGTACCATTTCTGCAGACGAATAAATTAACAGTTTTATCTCTGCATGGATATCCAATTATAGTGTTCCTAATGAGGTCATCACTGGCAGAGGCTCTTGCTTCTGATCGGATCGTTTCAAATCCACCTTGCGGTTAATTGGATGCACCTTACTTCAGACGACTTCCTCCCATCCCAAATCTAACGGTATCGTAGAGAAAATGCATTGGGAACTCATAGCTGTTTTAGCATTCTCGTCCATTCATGGCAACTGTGTCGATGCACTACCTTTAGTTCTGTTCGCCATGCGTTACCGGACTCGTGATTTCATTAAAACGTCTGTGTTAAACTCTTATATGGCATGGATCTACGCCTGCCTAGTCAGCTCCCACGTCTACTACCCGCACAGGATGACCAACAAGGCGAAGTTCACCGTCTCCGACTTCATTTCGCTAACATGTCTGAACAGCAGACGAGACATACGCCTCGTCTAGTCTTAGTTGACCCGCAGCTCCACAGCTGCAAAAGAGTCCTCGTTCGCTACGACATTGCTGTTGCTCTACTACAAACAAAGTATCGTGGTCCTTACCCGATTTTGCTCAGACGACACGAATACTTCATTATTATGCAAGGCACGAGACCGACATCAGTAAGCATAGACAAGTTGGAACCGTTTCTCGAACAGCCTTATCCTGAGAGCGTTCAACCTTCTTCTAACGTCTCAGGCTCCATCTGCCTACAATCTCAACCTAGCAATAGCTTGCTTTGCAAAACGCGTAATAGTTTTTTTTTTAAGATTAATTTGTCGTTATTTTACGTATAACTCGCACCACTTGCGCACTATGTCACGCAACGTGACCTATGAATCCACAGGATTCATTTTATTTTTCCCACACTCACTTGTCTCAAGTTGTATAACCAGTTGTTCTTAGCTATAGATTTTGTAGCATTTTTCAATAGTCCTTTGCAATTATACCATGTCTGAGGCAATGTTAGAGTACATATTTTTTATGCAGTTACCTTTTGATTTTCATGTATATATTTTTACATTATAATGTATGGCTCACACCTGAGCTAACACTGCCTTTTTTAGTCTGACCAGCTACTTAGAGCTAACACTTTCGTGTAGGAACACTAAGTAGTTATCAGCTTCATATCATGATACAGGCCACTTTTAATGCATATCTCGACTTCATCAGTTGCCCAGTGACCACTCTACAAATATCATGACCACAACGTCGAGCACACACAAGCTCCTTTGGTAGTATACAAACACATTGACGGCAATCTAGTCTGCCCAGGTTTTAACTTAAACCTGCCAACTTCAATGGCGATCTACCTCTAAATCCTCACGCTGCAGCTCCCAAATCTTACTCCGCTCTATTTTGCCTTACGCAGTATGGCTGGATACTACAGCTAACAATTTGTGTTGCAACTACTAGTGGTTATTTGGTATCATATTATTGTTGAAGCAACCAACAAGCATACTTAAGCCCATCATTTATGGTACATTATTTTTTATATCAAGGGGCAGAATAATAACCAGTTGCTTAACTTGATTTATGCATTTCTTTTCAGCCTTAACGAGAGGAATATTTTTTTCTTTTTTTCAGAGAGGAAAGTGATGTAACAACACAAAGCAATTCGCCGACATATTGCGTAAATTAAATTGAATTCAATTTACGCTGCACCAATGAGAAAAAAAGCGAAATTAGCCGTTAACCATTGGTGTGCATGCAGCCAATCAGGGCTATTTAAGCACTGTGAATTTACTATGTAAGTCAGTTGTCGCGTTTGCTTTTGCTGTGCGTTTCTCCGACGTGCTGTCTGCTATTATGACCTACGCTGATTTTGGAGCTATCTTCACACACATTAGCAATGTCAGTCACGCCAATCTTGTTGCTGTACAACTCGAGAGACATGCCAGTTACTGCAGAACTTTAATGAGATTACTCAGCGGGATTTCAACGCCACAACAGAAGGAACCACAACCCAAGTCAACCAGAGCTGGTCTCAAGTATTTAGAAGTACTTTCGGACACTGCTACGCTAACTGACCTTCTCGGCATATGCCAGAGAACGCAAGACCGGCCATGTTAAGTACCTCCAACAATACTAACTCATCCATCATGGCACCAAAAAGGACTGTGTAACGTCGTACGACATTTATTTGATGTTGGTGCTGTAAACGCCCCGGCTTCAAGTAAATGCCGTACGACGTTACAAACTCGGTTAAGGTGCTCTGAATATAGATTTATTACTGATAGGGGAACCCTTAAGAGGGCCTGGTCGTGCGTTCTCCTGAAGGATTAAGAGTGTGAAGATGTCCTAGAGCCTTGTGTGGACTCGGGCTGTTGTTCCTCCTGTTGTCGAGTTGCATTCACGATGTGGAAAATGTCGTTCAGGTTCTGCAATTAATTGGCTCGTCTCGCTGGTTGTACCGCAACAAGATGAGTCACGGATGTAGCCAATTGTTGGTGAAACAATCAAATCACCAGCGTAGGTATTGACAGCCGACAGAACGCATACGCGTAACGCAAAGCAGAATGCAAATGCGACAACTGACTTGCATGGTAAATTGCCGTGCTTAAATAGCATGCCATGCGCTACTTGCACACTATTGGTTAAACGTGGTTAAACTGCAAGTTTCGCTTTTTTCTCATTGGTGCAACATAAATAAAATTTAATTTAATTTACGCAATATGTCGGCAATTAATTTGTGTCGTTACAACTCTTTCCTCTCTGAAAAAAAGGAAAAAATTCCTCTCTGCGAGGCTAGATAAGAAATGCATGACAGAGTTCGAACCAAGTTAAGCAAAAATATGATGAACCATAAGTGCTGGGCTTAAATATGCTTGTTGGTTGCTTCAACAATGATATGATGCCAGGTAACCACTAGGAATTGCTACACAAATTGTTAGCTCTAGTGGTCGGTCATACCACGTGAGGCAAAATAGAGCAGTGTAAGTTTTGGGAGCCACAGCGTGAAGATTTTGAGGTAAATCGCCTCTGAATTTGCCAGGTTTAAGTTAAAACCTAAGCAGGTTGGATCGTCGTCAATGTGTTTGTATACGACCAAAGGAGCTAGAGTGCTCGACGTTGTGGTCATGACATTTGTAGAGTGGTCTTTGTGCAATTGATGAATTTGAGATATGCATTGAAATTGGCCTGTACCATGATATGAAGCTGATCACTACTTAGTGTTGCTACACGAAAGCGTTATCTCTAAGTAGCTGGTCATAACAAAATAGGCAGTGTAATGTCATGTGTGAGAAATACATTATAATGTAAAATATATATACATTAAAATCAAAGGTAACTGCATAAAAATATGTACACGAACATTGCCTCAGAGATGGCATAATACCAAAGAATTGCTCAAAATGCTACACAATTGTTATTTAAGAACAGCTGGTTATGCCACGTGAGACAATGCAAAAAAATAACGTAAGGTTAAAAAAAATTTTGATACGTAATATGAATGTTAAAAATATCAATTACGCGTTATTCAAAGCAGGCTTATTGAGATTGTGGGCAGAAGGAGCCTGAGACGTGTTTAGAAGGTTGAACACTCTCAGGATCAGGCAGTTCGATAAACAGTTTCAACCTGTCTATGCTTACTGATGTCGGTGTAGCGCCTTGCATAATAATGAAGTATTTTGGTTGTCTGAGCAAAATCGGGTAAGGACCGCGATACTTTGGTTGTAGTTGTTCAACAGCATTATTGTTGCGAACGAGTACTCTCTTGCAGTTTTGGAGCTGCGGATGAACAAAGACTGGGCGACGAGTATATCTCGGCTTCTGTTCAGACATGTTACAAAAACGAAGTCGAAGGCTGGTAGTTTCATCTAGTGGGTCATCATGTGTGGGTAGTAAACGTTGGAGCTGACTAGGCAGGCGTAGATCTATGCCATACAAGAGTTGTGACGCAGATGTTTTAATGGATTCACGGGTACGGGAACGCATGGCAAGCAGAACTAAAGGTAGTGCATCGACCCAGTTGCCATTAATGGACGAGGATGCTAAAGCAGCTTTAAGTTTCCTATGCATTCTCTCTACCATACCATTAGCTTGGGGATGGTAGGCAGTCGTCTGGCGTAAGATGCATCCCATGTACCGCATGGTGGTTTTGAAACGATCAGATGAGAAGCAAGTGCCTCTGTCCGTGATGACCTCATTGGGAACACCATAATTGGATATCCATGCAGAGATAAAACCATTAGTTACATTAGTCTGCAGAAATGGTGCCAAGAGGTATTGCCGAAAGCCACCGTGTAAATCTATCGATCATAGTTAGAAGGTAGCTGAAACCTTGAACCTTTGTCAGATGAACTATGTCGAGTTGATCGAAAATGTTGCAACTTAGAACGAGTGTGTCGTGTGATCTTGTTTTTCTGACAAATAGCACACTCTGAGACCCATCGTTTAACATTCTGCCTAAATCTGTGACCCCAGAAACTATCTGTAAGAAGTCGGACAGTCGCTTGGCTTCCTGGGTGAGAAATTAAGTGAATTGAATCGAAAACTTTTCTCTGAAGGCTGGTCGGCAGAACTGGCTTGTTGGGCTGCGTACCCGTGAAGTAAACAATTGGTAAGCCTTCCCACAGACGGCATATGAACTTGGTTTGGTGACGGGCTATTGATCTTTGAATGCGAATGTCACCGCGTTGTTCAGTTCGCAGGAGAGTTGGCGTTAGTGCAGGTTCACTGAGTGCCACAGAGTTGACAGTGAATGGTGACGGCGAAGGTGGTTGTAGAGAGACGTCTGGCCTGGACAGGGCATCTGGAATGAATTTCTGTTGCCCTTGACGTGAAAGACGTCAAATTGCCATTCGCTTAGACGAGAAAGCTGTCTTTCCACTCTGGCAAGGTACTTGGCGATAGATGAAGTTGCGTTTCGAAGTGCGCTAACTAGTGATGCATGATCTGTGAAAACAACAAATCTGCTACTACCAATGATGCTGATAAAATGGCGCACTGCGTCGTGGATGGCGAGAAGTTCTCAGCCGAAAGTGTCGTACCTCGTTTCTACTGGTTGGAGAGTACGCGAGTAGAAACTGATAGGATTCCGAACTCCGTCGATCTCTTGTTCCAACGTGGCTCCAATAGCGAATTCAGAAGCATCTGTCGTAAGTAGAAATGGCTTTTCAAAATCTGGATGTGTAAGCATTGTGGCATTTGCCAACGAGTTGATGGCAAGTCGAAGTAATTCCTCGTCTTCGGATGACCAAGCAATGATGGAATTCTTGCTAAGTCCTTTTCGGTTCCGCAGGTGCCTGCACAAAGGATAAAGTTGTTTTGAAAGGCCTGGAAGGAACTTGCGATAATAATTTAGTACTCCCAGGATTTTCTGCAAATCGCTCAAAGTCCTTGGTGACTTGATATTCTTGATTGAATTCGTCTTTGACGGCAACGGTTGAATACCTTGGGCCGTGATACGATGTCCTAAGAAGTCGACGGATGAAGTTGCAATCTGCATCTTGTCACAATTGATCTTAAGTCCGTGGTTGGATAAGCGTGAGAGGACATTTCGTAGATGTTTCGCATGAGATTCTAGATCTGGACTGAATACCATAATGTCATCGAGATATGACATACAATAAGCAGAGTCGTCGCGAAGTATGTTGTCTATGAATCTTTGAAATGTCTGAGTAGCACACTTGAGTCCAAAAGGCATGTAAAGATATTCAAAAAGGCCAAATGGAGTGATGACTGCAGTTTTCTCGATATCCTCTGGTGCTACCGGTATGTGATGGTACGCTTGTCTGAGGTCAATCACTGAGAAGAAATTGCTGCCGTTGAGTTTTTCAAGTAATGTGTTGATATTTGGAATAGGATATGCATCAGATTTTGTCACTGAATTTAGCTTACGGTAGTCTCCACAGGCTCTGTACGATCCGTTTGATTTTGAGACTAAGTGCAGTGGTGACGCCCATGAACTTTTCGATGGTCTGATGATTCCCTCTTCCAAAAGCCTTGAGAATTCTTCTTGGGCAGCTTTCAGCTTAGCAGGAGCCAGTGGTCGCTTCTTGAGTGCAATAGGTTGTCCTTCTGTGACGATATGATGCATCGTGTTGGAGACTCGTAGCTCTGACTTGTTAAGATCGAAAAGCGATTTGTATTTTCGAAGAGCTGCTGATATCTCTGCTGAATGATGCACTGGGGTTGGCTGAATGACCTGTAACTCCAAACGCTCGGAGGCAAGTGTCCAAAAACTTTGTTCAAGTCCGGTGGAGGGGTCGATG
>JAQBSW010012161.1:0-17641 GCA_029291075.1 Eudiplozoon nipponicum | reverse complement strand
CATTGAAGTCGTATTGTCGTTGACTTCAGATTATGTTAGCTTCACTATTACAGGTTTACACATTCGTCTAGGAGATTGTACCGTCCTATTATTCCACATTCTTCTACCAAATATATAGTGGTTAAAGGGCGTAATACCGGCTCCTACTGATGAGTCGCCAGTAAGCACGAAACGAATGTGCATGAGATTATACTTTCCGTTCATGCTGCCTTTGGTTTATCCTTCTGGTCACAACTGAACTAATTTGTTACTAGGTTCGCAAAACCTAATACATACTTGCATATATATTAGTTCTTCGCAACAAACAGTATTTAACTGTAATATATTGAATTGAATGATGTCATGCTTACCGCGATATGTGATAACTGATATCGATGAAGGCCAGAGTGTATGGTTTAACTGGAGTAACAGGTGTTCGGAAATTGTTGTAATTCTCAATTTTGGGTGAACTTTAGCATAAATTCATCTCCATCAGGTTGGTATCATGTACCGACTCGGAAACCATAGTGTTAGTATCCGGTACTCATCGATTTCAAAAAAAGGTATCAGTTACTAACACAATGGCCATAATTAGTATCCTTTACAGACTCAGTATATATATTATATAGTGTGAGTTAGCATTGAAGTCGTATTGTCGTTGACTTCCAGTTATGTGCTTCACTGTACAGGTTTACACATTCTCGTCTAGGAGATTGTACCGTCCTATTATTCCACATTCTTCTACCGAATATATAGTGGTTAAGGCGTATACCGGCTCCTGCTGATGAGTCGCCAGTAAGCACGAAACGAATGTGCATGAGATTGCTTATGCCGTTCATGCTGCCTTTGGACATCCTTCTGGTCTAACTGAACTAATTTGTACTAGGTTCGCAAAACCTAATACATACTTGCATATATATTAGTTCTTCGCAACAAACAGTATTTAACTGTAATATATTGAATTGAATGATGTCATGCTTACCGCGAAATGTGATAACTGAGTGTATGGTTTAACTGGAGTAACAGGTGTTCGGAAATTGTTGTAATTCTCAATTTGAGTGAACTTTAGCATAAAATTATATCCATCAGGTTGGTATCATGTACCGACTCGGAAACCATAGTGTTAGTATCCGGTACTCATCGATTTAAAAAAGGTATCAGTTAATAACACAATAGCCATAGTGTTAGTATCCTTTACAGACTCGGTATATATATTATATAATGTGAGTTGGCATTGAAGTCGCATTGTCGTTGACTTTAGATGATGTTAGCTTCACTATTACAGGTTTATACATTCGTCTAGAGATTGTACCGTCCTATTATTCCACATTCTTCTACCAAATATATAGTGGTTAAAGGGCGTAATACCGGCTCCTACTGATATGAGTCTCCAGTAAGCACGAAACGAATGTGCATGAGATTATACTTTCCGTTCATGCTGCCTTTGGTTTATCCTTCTGGTCACAACTGAACTAATTTGTTACTAGGTTCGCAAAACCTAATACATACTTGCATATATATTAGTTCTTCGCAACAAACAGTATTTAACTATAATATATTGAATTGAATGATGTCATGCTTACCGCGAAATGTGATAACTGATATCGATGAAGGCCAGAGTGTATGGTTTAACTGGGTAACAGGTGTTCAGGAAATTGTTAGCAATTCTCAATTTGGGTGAACTTTAGCATAAATTTATATCCATCAGGTTGGTATCATGTACCGACTCGGAAACCATAGTGTTAGTATCCAGTACTCATCGATTTCAAAAAAGGTATCAGTTATTAACACAATGGCCTATAGTATTAGTATCCTTTACAGACTCGGTATATATATTATATAGTGTGAGTTAGCATTGAAGTCGTATTGTCGTTGACTTTAGATTATGTGAGCTTCACTATTACAGGTTTACACATTCGTCTAGGAGATTGTACCGTCCTATTATTCCACATTCTTCTACTGAATATATAGTGGTTAAAGGGCGTAATACCGGCTCCTACTGATGAGTCGCCAGTAAGCACAGAACGAATGTGCATGAGATTATACTTTCCGTTCATGCTGCCTTTGGTTTATCCTTCTGGTCACAACTGAACTAATTTGTTACTAGGTTCGCAAAACTAATACATACTTGCATATATATTAGTTCTTCGCAATAAACAGTATTTAATTTTCATGATATTTGGGCAACAGTTTTATTTCGACACGCCTGTTTCACAAATTAATTATATATATATATATATATATATATATATATATATATATGCTATATATATATATATATATATATATAAGTGTGATTAAAAAGTGAGGCTAGTATTTGGTGGGGACACTGATAATTTTGTTCAAGTGTGCTTAGGCCTCTAAAAGCCTAACATTTCAATATTCCAGCTCTAGAGACAGCTATCATCCCGTTTCATGTGAAGCCCCGAGTTTGGTAGAACTGTGCAGTAACGTACTGCTAAATGTGCTTGACGGAATGACAGCAAGCGTGTCAGACGCAAACGTCAAAAATTACATTTGACATCTGGGCAGTACTCATCAGCATTGGTCGGTGTACTATCTGAGAGAAGGAAAACTCCGAATACAAACCATTCTCACTAGGAATAGGCAACCTAGTGTTCTTTGACAGTCCACATATGACCATAAGCAATACGAATTACAATCTTTGTTTCTTATGGTTATATGACAGCGAAATATTAGTAACTTTTTGAATTTGGATGGCTGTGCATGAGATGATTATTTTAAGTCCTTGCCCATAATTAATGTCGAGTTCAAATATCATGCAATAATCTCTAATCGATAACCACTGAGCATAAAACATAATTTGTGTTAGAATCATACCTATTCCTTTCGGTTTTCGTCAGAAATCTTAATCGGAACGACATTATTTTACTTTGTCGTCTACGCCTAATACTAATTTTAAAATGTTTTTTGCCAAACCTCGTAAATCAGGAGTATAAGGCAATGAATATCTCAAATATAGCCATAGAATCTTTTAATTTTTTAAAAGTTAAATACAAAAATATAATTAATTTTAATATAAATTACCTGCCAATTCGCTTTAGAAGTTTTGTAATATGGAAAGTTCTCCTTCATAAATTGACAAATCTCAGCAAGAGAAATTTCCTGTTTGCCTGGTTTAGCAATGACCAAGCAAATAATAGAGATATAGGAAAATTCCGGCTTTTTTATGCAAGGTGTTCCATTTCTGTTTCGCGACTCGTGATTAGATAAGCTCAGCATTTTCTTCAGATTAGTACAAAATTTTATAAGGGATAACTGGAAAGATGTCTTTCGCGTTCTTGAATTTACATTAAATGAAATATTTCGCACAGACTGTAAACAAATTAATTGAATGGAGTTCGTTTACAACGAAAATGGCATAAAAAAATAATTCTGCTTGAACAGATCGTCCCACATTCAATCTGCTTTTGAAAATTAGAATTATTTATCAGATTTAAAACTGTAAACAAATTGCAATCTATTCATTAGTTTATAAGATGTAAGACGGTCTGTTGCAAGCAGAATTATTTGTTTCGCCATTAACATAGGGAAAAATGTAAACAAGATTGGGGACGAGCTAAACACAGTAGGATTGGTCTTTACTTCTAGATTGCTCATCTCATTTAACGGGTTTTTATCAATACCAACGCAATCAATGATTAGCATATATATATATATATATATATATATATATATATATATATATATATATATATATATATATGGGGGAAGCTGCAAACACGTTAATTTTCGTGGCGGCAGCCGATATTTCCCCTTATGTACATTTAATGCGAGACTATTACTACTAGTTCATGTTCGCAAACCTGATTTAATTAATCGAAAAGATTTCATTATATGTATTTTTCTCAGAGTGAATGATTTTGATTTGTTAAATGTTCTTTTACAAAATATGATGAGGGCAGCGCACGAAATATTTTTAATACGCTACACAGGTACTTATTAATATAAATTTTAGATATTTTTTTTTTAAATATTCAAGTGCCAATTGTTTGCTAATCTAAATTTTTGTACAATTTTTCTTTTTTGTCAATTTTCTACAACTTGTTCCATTATGTATCTTGTGCATAATTTCTGGTCGGACAAATTGCACACTTTTTATTATTTGGATTCTTATGCGTTTCACTTATGGAACCGATGATGATGCCATTATGTAAGCCTTGATACCCATAACATGTCATGACAGTTAATGCGATTTGAACTTCAATCTAATTGTGATGAATAAAAACAGCGTAACAAGAATGCGCTGTAGAAGTTGACCAAAAATAGTTTCTCGTCTATTATAATTAAACTCGTGTACATTTACTTGTACAAAATGTTAAATTGCTTGAATACGCTTTTAATCTTTGAAATATGAGTAACACATTCCTTAAAGTACAAAATGTATGCAAATGTAAAAATATTTCATAATTTATTTCTATAATTTTAAAGTATCGAATAAGAACCAACACTGAGCAGAGTGTCTTAGTTGCTCGAGCAAAATAATCTGCAGCAAACGTGCCGAAGTTTCAGTCCTGTTCGCGGCAATTTTCGGACAGTAAATGAAGGTTCCCATTTAAGACAAACCCGGTCTAAAAAATGGGACCGATATTTTATCAATATCGCAGACTGACCAAGCTCAATAAACGAATGAGGCCATTTATATTGGTAATATTGGGTTATATTGAAATTTCTAATATAGACTTAGCATTAAATAATCTGGAAATTGAGGATTATTCACTAGATATTTTTCATTACTATTAAGGCCTAATTTATTAGACCAGTCGTACAAAATAGAGGTATATGATGGAAGCCGCGCATTATATGCATTTAAATTCTCCATCTCAATTGAATCATCAATAGAATTAAAATTAGCCTAAATCTTTGTTTTTATAATGAAAAAAGGTTTGTGTAGAATATTATTTTCCCATAATTATCATATCACTTACACACAACACAACCATATATATATATATATATATATATATATATATATATATATATATATATATATATATATATGCATATATAAATGCAATTTTAAATGAAATATATATCATGTGAGGATGTATTCATTATTTATAAAGTAGGTATGCAAAAGAAATTTTAAAAAGAACCTTTCATATTTTCGCTACAATTCAACTCCACTGTATCATCTAGTGCTTTAGGTACACAATTTCGTGAAAGCAAAGGAGATACTTTTTAATTAAACATATAATACAATACCAAACAGTAAGCGGAATACATATATGCTGCGAAATGCGCATAGAATCATATTAAAATCATCACTAATTTATTGTGTTGAAATTTATGAACCTCTTACTTATTTAGCCAAATATTAAGTTTGTTGCAAAAACAGCCTGCCTAATAGACGGTAGTTTAGTTATGTTATGCAACAGGTTGCATATATTGGCATTAGTTAATACATCAAGATCTCAAATTTGATTCAAAAAAATTTTGAGAGCCCACCTGAATTTGGATGTGATTTTTGTAAACAACGTGTTCAGCTATGAAATCTTGAACAATTAAGTACATACATTTGTCAGTACAAACTAAGATCTCTATTGTTTATAAGAGGCATTTCATCCAGTAGACCGCATTCATCCTTATCGGGAACTTATCACGTACGTGCCAGAAATTTCCGTGGCCATTACATGATAAGCTCCTGATAAGGACCTAACTGGTCTACTGGATGAATCACCTTTTCTACACTATAGAATTCTTAGACTATACTGAAATATATATGTACGTAATGGGTCAGGAATTTAAATCAAGATCGCAACCTTGAATAGAGAAATTGTTATCACCACCCGCGCAACGAATGTTCGTTTAATATATTCAGCTTTTGCGTAAACCTTCTCTCTGATACCAGCTATGCGTATTCTTAAATATTCAAGATTTCGGTTCCTTAGTAATCATCTTCTCTGGCCTACGTAGCACATTGAGAAGCAATGGTATTTTTATTACCAAATTGTTCGATTGTATTCAATTATGTACGGTGTGCAGCGCAACTAGAAACACATTACTTCAATTATGACCAGAAGAATAAACCATAGACAGAATGAACGGAAAGTATAATCTCGTACACATTTGCTTCATGCTTATAGGCGACTCATCAGTATGAACCAGTATTACGCCCTTTAACCACTATTTTGGTCAATAATGTGGGATAATAGGACGGTACAATCTCCTAGACGAATTTGTCAACCTCTCATAGTGAAGCTAACTTCATATAAAGTTTACGACAATGCGACTTCAACCTCAACTCACTCTGTATAGTATATATGCCAAGCCTGTATAGAGTAACAACAGTATGGGCATCTATTCAGCACCTGATATCAACACTAGGGTTGCTGAAAAAGTACATGGTAAAAGCACAATAGATTTCAATGTATGCCATAGTTCAATAAAATTGCGAATTACAATTATTTCTGAATACCTGTTACTCCAGCATATCCAAACACGTTGGCTTTCATCGATATCAATTATCACATTTCGCGATAATCAGTGTATCATTAAGTTGAATACATAGTTGTATTTCATGAGTTTACAATAGGGACGAAACCGGTCTACTGGATGAATTATTTATATATGAATTGCCTTTTCTACACTATACAATTCTTAGTTTATACTGACATATGTAAGTAATTAATGGGTCAGGTGTTTATATCAAGACCGCAACCTTGATTATAATAATTACTGGATGAATTGTTTTTTCTACACTACACAATATTTATTTTACTCTGACAAATGTTTGTTCATAGTGGATCAGGTGATTATATCAGTATTGTTATCTTAATTTAAGTAATTTTTATCACTGCCCGTGCAAACAATGTTCGCTTAATTTTTTGATACTTCTGTTTGAATATATAGTCAGGTCTCGTCAGTAGAAGCCTTTACTACACTATTCCCACAATTTATTTAGTAAAAATGTTGGACAACAAAATACTTAAATCTCCTATACGAATGTGTATTCAATCAGTAATGTAGCATACTACAAACCTAAAATTTGTAAATGCGACTTAAAAACTAATACACTATATATATTAAACTTGTAAAGCTACCAACATGACGCTTTTCAAACTACCAAACCTGTAAAGGGTAACTGAAAATAATTTATCGAGATAAGTTAAATTTCATCATATTTGAGTTCTACAATTATATAAGAGCACCTACTTCTCTAGCAATTAAATAAACCCTAGTCTTGATTTTTAAATTTTTGACTTAAGTAATTATTGTGTAATTGAATAACTTATGTTTATTTAGCATTATATACTAAATATATTTAATCGTAAAATGATTGTGAGTTTTCAGTGGAAATTCCTGTCGCTTAAATTTTATTCGGTACAATAAGAGGACAATTTACGTTCTCTGTTGGTCGATCCCCAGTTAACAGATTTCCGTTTTGCTTCGATGAAGAATGAGAGTGCTAAAAACGCTTCAATCCATTTAAAATTATAATAGAAATAATGCAGAATGTGTTCATCTAAGGCCAACAATACAAATTTGCTGATCATATTAAAACCATATTTCCAATTGATAAAGCATATTGCTTTCACTTTAATTTATATACAATAAGGTATTAATGACTTGAGTACGTACTTATTATCACCAGGATGGAAAGTAATTATGAAAAACCTTAATCATTCAATTTTGTATGAGGGCCGAATTTAATTATATCTTCATTCATGGTGCTATAATTAACGATGAATTTTTAACCGCTTGAGTTCAGAGGTGTATATGAGTCCGATAATGAAGCATGAAACAGAGCGAAGATTGGAATTGTGCACAATCACTATTTCTCCTGATAGGCAAAAAATTTTAAGCAAATTGTTTTCTTATTAAGTATATAGATATATATATATATTTATATATATATATATATATATATATATATATATATATATATATATATATATTCTATGAAACGTCGCTTTCGTTTTATGATTATAGCATTATCCCAGAATGGTTGAAAAAATAATCTTTCTAGCTTTATTTGCATTATCTATTTCGAAAAATTTGTTAAGTCTAAAATATATGTTTTCTTCTCTCTTGATATTGGTATTTTTTCTCATAGTGGCTAACCACTGAGTGGGTTTTGTACGATGTTATTGGTATGAACCATTTTGAATCCAGGGGAGAAAAGGGACGAATCAACACTCAGCCACCACGACAAAATTATTAACTATTATTATTTTTCTGGTGTTTTACCTGCTAACATATATATATATATATATATATATATATATATATATATATATATATATATATATATATATATATATATATATATATATATTGATTCTTAGGTAGCATGTGTTTGTACTTTAAACATGTAGTACTATGCCTTTTTCAAAGGCTCTAATTTCGAAAGAATATTATTACATATTACATATTACATACATATATATTTATATTTATTATTATTATTATTATTATTATTATTATTATTATTAACAATATTATTATTATTATTATTTTATTGTTTGAAATTCTGTTATCTAATGCAACGCTTCCATTTTAATACTTTTCCTCTTGTGACAGAAGAGTTTAACAGTCGCACCCCAAAATTCTTGCCATTTCTCACTTGATATTTCGAGTGACTGTCCAGTTTTCATTAGAAATCAGTGCTTATTTTTTTAAAACAGCACAGGCTTAGAACATAGTCTAAGAAGGAGTATAAATCAGAAGTTACTTTTAAATTACTTACGTTCATATACGTGCCTATATTTTCAGAATGTATGCGTAAATTTTTAAACCATTATTAATCAGAATTATTACAATCAGATTAATTGTAAACGAATCAAATTTCTACCATCCGTCAAAATAGGCCGCAATGAATTGTCTATGGGATATTCCGGATGATATTTCGCCCGGTGTCCGAACATCGTACGTCCGATCACTTAGAAAAGTCATAGCACACCTCTCCTCAAAAAGCCTCACAATTTGACACCTCATTTTCGTGTCTCTGACAGAAACTGCAAGACTAGTTACGAGCCAAAATTTGTACGGAAGAAAAATAAGACTAATAACTAGAATGAACATTTCCTTAAGAAAATGCGAGTTCTGCTTACAGAGGCCAAACTCGGCCCTCAGTTATTACCTGATCTGCGTTTTGACTAACGCAGCTTTCATTGTTCCAGTAATTTTCTTTCATCAATATATTTCGGCCTTGCTTACCGTAGGCCTTCATCAGTTGCATTTCACGAAACAAATGAAGCAAGTGTGTTATTTCCTCTAGTCATAATATTTATATACCTCAGACTGACATTTCATTAGATATTCGTGTGTCACATATATGTGTGTGTACATTTTCATAACCGTTGTTTTCATCTAACTAATTTCGACCAGAGTGGCTGAATAATAATTTATCAATTGCATGCGATAACTATTCGTTTTACACACTCAATGTAAATGACGTAACTGAGATGGGGGAGACCCATTATTCAGAAACACTCGTCATAAAACATGCCATGAGTGATTAAACTAGAAGTCCGAAAGACTAATGCACATGTTAAATTACAATTCAAACCACTAGGATGTACTCAAGATAGAGAAGTTAATAACAGTTAATGGCGCACGCCACGCATGTCCATGTGTATGTGTATGCATAACTAAAAAACTTGGTTAAATTATTTTATTTTGATACACATGTACGTACATCTAAATGAAACTGCAGTCAATAGACATTAATTTACCCTTTGCACGCGTCAGACAAATTATTACTTATAACTATTGTATTATTAGAATATTTCCAATGGGTAGGGTGGGGGTGTAAAACAGAAAATTAAGGTTGAAATCACTATTTGTTTTAAAATCAAAGGAATAGTTAGAGATGAAATTTTGAAGACTATATTAATAATAATTGTTTATTCATTTGTTGAATAAAAGCCCACTAATTAGTCAATCTTAATTTATTCAGTAGAAACCACGAATGAAAAAAGAATCATCACAAATTCCCAAGAAACTCCATGAAATGATATCAATGGAGCCGGCTTATCCTCCAAAAGGAGTCAGCCGCAGTAAAAAAAATCTTAATCTGATGTTCTTAATCTTTTACTGGAGCTAGCTTCAGTTACCAATTCATGCAATCGTCTTTTTTCCACTAGCTAGTGCAGTATTCCAAATCGGACCTAAAGATTTTTCAACAGCTGTTTCATTCATAATATTATCTCTAGATTTAATTTCTATAGATTCCCTAATCAATCTCGTCATCCTATTACGACTACATATTGCTATGCGTTTGCATTCCTCCCAGTCGATAGTATGCCCAGTCTCCACTACATGACGAGCAAGGTCAGATTTAGCAATATGTCCATATTTACACGCAGTTTTATATTCACCTCTTCTTACTTTGATTGGACGCATGGTTTCACCAACATACTTGAGACTGCAATCATTGCATGGGATCTCATACACTCCTGAAGTGTCTAAGGGTTCAATCTTTTCTTTTTGGTTAGGGAGTATAGTGCCTAGTGTAAGGGGCTGTTTTAAAACGGTCCTTATATTGTATTTTAAAGCTATTGATTTCACTTTCCTACTTAATATAGAGTCCGGTAATACCATGACCTTCCGCTCTTCCTTATCCTTATCCGCTTTTGTGTATCTCACACTAGGATTAAATTTCTTCACCATGTCCCTCATTGTTGTATCTATTAAATGAGGAGGGTAACCATTAGTCTTAAATATATCGCGTAGTCTGTCTAATTCTAACTTCCTATGCTTTATATCTGTTAACTTGAGACTTCTTAATGTTAATGACTTTAAGATCCCGACTTTCATACGAAACGGGTGATTGGACTTGAAATTAATTAGAAATGGTCTGAAATTGGGAAGAGATATTTATAGGAAGGATACTTATTCAGGAATCCTTCTTAATTTCAAGTCCAATCACCCGTTTCGTATGAAAGTCGGGATCTTAAAGTCATTAACATTAAGAAGTCTCAAGTTAACAGATATAAAGCATAGGAAGTTAGAATTAGACAGACTACGCGATATATTTAAGACTAATGGTTACCCTCCTCATTTAATAGATACAACAATGAGGGACATGGTGAAGAAATTTAATCCTAGTTTGAGATACACAAAAGCGGATAAGGATAAGGAAGAGCGGAAGGTCATGGTATTACCGGACTCTATATTAAGTAGGAAAGTGAAATCAATAGCTTTAAAATACAATATAAGGACCGTTTTAAAACAGCCCCTTACACTAGGCACTATACTCCCTAACCAAAAAGAAAAGATTGAACCCTTAGACACTTCAGGAGTGTATGAGATCCCATGCAATGATTGCAGTCTCAAGTATGTTGGTGAAACCATGCGTCCAATCAAAGTAAGAAGAGGTGAACATAAAACTGCGTGTAAATATGGACATATTGCTAAATCTGATCTTGCTCGTCATGTAGTGGAGACTGGGCATACTATCGACTGGGAGGAATGCAAACGCATAGCAATATGTAGTCGTAATAGGATGACGAGATTGATTAGGGAATCTATAGAAATTAAATCTAGAGATAATATTATGAATGAAACAGCTGTTGAAAAATCTTTAGGTCCGATTTGGAATACTGCACTAGCTAGTGGAAGAAAAAGGCGATTGCATGAATTGGTAACTGAAGCTAGCTCCAGTAAAAGATTAAGAACATCAGATTAAGATTGACTAATTAGTGGGCTTTTATTCAACAAATGAATAAACAATTATTATGAATATAGTCTTCAAAATTTCATCTCTAACTATTCATTTGATTTTAAAACAAATAGTGATTTCAACCTTAATTTTCTGTTTTACACCCCCACCCTACCCATTGGAAATATTCTAATAATACAATAGTTATAAGTAATAATTTGTCTGACGCGTGCAAAGGGTAAATTAATGTCTATTGACTGCAGTTTCATTTAGATGTACGTACATGTGTATCAAAATAAAATAATTTAACCAAGTTTTTAGTTATGCATACACATACACATGGACATGCGTGGCGTGCGCCAATAACTGTTATTAACTTCTCTATCTTGAGTACAACCTAGTGGTTTGAATTGTAATTTAACATGTGCATTAGTCTTTCGGACTTCTGGTTTAATCACTCATGGCATGTTTTTATGACGAGTGTTTCTGAATTATGGGTCTCCCCCATCTCAGTTACGTCATTTACATTGAGTGTGTTAAAAAACGAATAGTTATTGCATGCAATTGATAAATTATTATTCAGCCACTCTGGTCGAAATTAGTTAGATGAAAACAACGGTTATGAAAATGTACACACACACACATATGTGACACGCGAATATCTAATGAAAGGTCAGTCTGAGGTATATAAATATTATGACTAGAGGAAATAACACACTTGCTTCATTTGTTTCGTGAAATGCAACTGATGAAGGCCTACGGTAAGCTTGGCCGAAATATATTGATGAAAGAAAATTACTGGAACAATGAAAGCTGCGTTAGTCAAAACGCAGATCAGGTAATTACAATTATTCCAGGTGCGCATCAATGCAACTCCTTCAAAAGACATAAATGTCTTCAATAAAATAGGCTAGTGAATAGCTTTTTCTCTAAAATCAAAGTGGAATAAACCGTGCCAAATTCCGTGATTATAATTTTCTCGTCGAATAAATGTACAGTAATAATGATAATTATTCTATTCCCTAGTCTCTAAAGTAGACAAGTCGTTTTAGACTCTAAACGTCACATCTGGGCACTCCAATATCATTTCTTTTTACTGTATAAAATTATTGATTACTCTGCCATAGTTTGCTCTACTAAATTTCCTCATTTGTTTCAGAAAACTATCGGAAACTCGAAAATATTGATGGATAATCTGACGGTATACAACTGACGCTGGTTCCTTCTCGCCTTCCAACAGTCATAATTTCGCTCAACTGAAGTCACTGAATCCTGTACACGAAACTGATATTTTGACTCTTCACAAGCTTTAATCTAGTCAACTCTATCCTGGTTAATCCAATCTTTCAGAACCTCGAAAATTACGACTAAGAATTCTGACGTTCGATGTCTGATTCTGGTTCTTCCTCGTCTGCTAATAAAGTCTTAAATTCGTTTAGCCGATGACAGAAAATCCTGCATTGATACTCTGACTCTTCACAAGCCTTATTATAGTCGATTCATACCTAGTCAATTGAAATCTCCTTCTCCTCAGGACAAACTATCACGAAGCTGATGAAAGCGCTCCTCTTTCATACCTCCAATCAGCCTTATCGTTAAATACTTTGCTAGTCACAATTTCATTCAAATTTACATATCCCTACTTTTGAATTGTACTTTATCATTTCAATTGTTGGGCCAGTTGGCCTTTGTTGCCAAATAAATTTATTATTATTATTATTATTATTATTATTATCAGAAAAATAATAATGGTAATAATAAGAATCCTGATGATGACAATAATAATACAGATTATAATAATAATTTAAAATAATAATGATGATGCTGATGTTTATGTTAATAATAATAATAATAATAATAATAATAATAGTGATAATAGCAAAATTTTAATAAGGCATCCGAGACAAAATTGCCCATATCTGAGATTCTCCTTAAACGAAAATATTAAATTTCAAATATATATACACATGCATATATATATAAATATATATGTATATAATTTTCGAGATGTAGTGCAGCAGCCGGAGTGGGATTGCTTCGTGGATTATTTTAATTATAGAATTTCGATTCGGTATACTGTTTCGTGTATTTATTTAGATTGTTTCAAATTTGTAGATAGCTCCGACTCCAAGAGAAGACGCACTACTGTTGGGGAATTCGCAGAGATGAACCAACGTCTGTTCCTGTTTTAGTACGTCCCTCGCGCTTTATGGGGCTGCCTCTTAAAACCAAACATCACGACGTGTCCACTGACTCCACCCGTCCCACATCTGCCGCGCCTCAACCTCGTGGCCGACAACGTCGTGGACTTATGAGCATAAACGTGGGTCTTGTACCCGAAACCCTCGTTGCAATGAAATCCCAACCTACTATTCAAGAAACTTTGACTCCACCTAATCCAAGCCTTAAAATAAAAAGGTATCCAGATTAGTTCATTGATTTAAAAATTATCACACTCAAGTGCCTGTGCAAATCCCAGATTTATCCTATGATCCTGCTATCTCTTCTAACATTGATTTCATCATTCTTGACAAGGAAAACGTCTCTACAGTACCGTCTTTGGTCTCCCAGTGATACCAGGCTTTTATGCGCTACAATATCTGCTGAAAGCTTCGAGGCAATGTACCTGCTACGTCCAGCTTCCAAAATGTTTTACATCCCAAATCTCCAGACAAGAAGGACACTTGGAAAGTTAAGATTGATTACGAGCATTTACTCATCATCAAAAAGAGTTCCACCACTCTAGTCAGCCCACGTTTTCGTAAAAGTCGTTTATGTAAAATCTCCGCACGCTTCACTTCACCGATCTAATAATTCGCCTTCTGATTCGTTCTCTGTAGGTTTGTTCCCCAAGAAGTCAATCAATTACGGGCATTTCTTTTTTCGAACGAGCAATAAATGTGCTAGTTGATTTAAACTTGGTTATGTTCCATCATCCACGGTGATGATCATTTCCACGTCAATGTTTATTCTTTCCGTCCAAATGACAGAGTTGTTGGCCAAGGAGATGATTAGCTTCTCATATCCAGTCTTCTTTTATGCCCAAGTGGCTAGCTAACTCCATTTCTTTAGGACTAGAGTTTTTGTCTTCCAGCTGATGATACTAGACCAAATTCTATTTTTCTGTGTAGTCTATAGACCACCTAATCTTTCCATCATCGAGGATAATCGTGGAGCTCAAATTTTATCCACCTTCTTCACGCTATCGTCTGACAAGTACATTGTTTTGGATGACCTTAACCTACCTAAAGCAAATTGGGATAATCTGGCATCTGAAAACCATCCGCTGCTTCTGTTTTTGTCGAAAATTTGCTAAATCAGTTTTAGCACTTCCTTACGTGTTGCAACAATTAACTCGATTGTATTCTCTCCAAAAAGAAGTAATCAACGTCCAGCGCCGTGAGATAATTCGATATCTTGATCATTTTAAGTGTCTTACTTTGTTCCCCTCTCATCCTCCGCTTTAAAAGAGATGATACAAAGAACCGGACGTTTCATAAATTGAGACGAATTCAGTCTACTTTTGCAATGTCATAACTTGGAATGAAATAATCCCACCTGAAAAAATTTCTTCCTGCTTCTCTCAGGTCAGTGACGCATTATCATCTCGCTTGGTCTCCATCGCATCTATTCAACACATACGGACCTCAAACATGATAAACAAACTTCTTGAGGCGCGTGATAATTTAGCCAGGAACTCAAGATTACGGACCTCCTCGAAATCCCGCATTTTTTCATTAAGACGTATCGATGACTTTATCCAACCAATGATAAAAAAGCAAACGCTTAGAGTTAAAAGGTGCTTTCGGTCGGTCCCCAACTTTCGGCTGAAATTCTAAATGATAAAGAACTAGATGTTTCATAAATCTAATGAATCGTTCATTAACTTCATTGGTTCGACGATTTCTCTTATTCCGAGAAGCGGGACTTCGTCAATAACTTATTTTAAGGAGTTTCGTTCCATCTCCATCATTCCAGCACTCATTAAAGTACCATAATAAAATTTATCCTTTCATTAAATCAAGAAACAGTTTCAATCTTTTGGATGATCAACACGGATTTATGACAGCGCGCTCCACCTCTACTAATTTTGCTGGTATCTTAAATAACTCCTATTACTCAATCTCTCACAAACACATTCGTACTCTTCTTTCTTGATATTTCAAGAGCATTCGACTCTGTTTATTTTTCGGTAATTGAATCCGCCCTATTAAGTTAAAGCATATGCGGTCGCGTCTTTATGCTTATCCTTTACTAGTTCCAAAATAGATCGACGTCTGTAAAAATCAACAAATGTAACATGAGTTCAACCTCTATCCGTTCTGGAGTTTCGCACGAATCAGTACTCGGTACATTGCTTTTTAATCTTGCACTTTCACAGATTCAGGTTGAGAATGCTCAATTTAAACTTTTGAAATAACCTGATGACAAGTTGGTAGTTTTTAGCCAGCTTGCTATCTCTGGCTTCCTCACATCACCAATTACTCAGCTGATATCCTTATTGACAACTCAAATTTGTGAAGTTTGACCTGAAACTGAATCCAGATAAAACTCAGTTAGTGAAGCTCGGCTCAGACCCTTTAACGTCTTCCAACCTCTCCCGCGATATAAATATCATCGATTATGTCAAATACTTAGGTATCACATCCTCTAAGTCAGTGAAGTCTCGTTATTCTCCAACCAAGTTATGTCCAAGCTCTAAAAAAGGGCTCGTTTAATATGATTCAAGATACAGAACCCTATTCTGAGACTAACTTTATTAAAAGCTTATGTTCTGCCTTTCATATTCCATGCCGGTGAGTTTTAGTGCTCTCTCACGTTGACATCCTCATATGCTCTAAAGCAGATTGCCTTTCACTTTCTGAAACGAGTATTCCCCCTTGGTCAAGATTATCGAGAACATATTCCTCTTTCCAATCTCCTACCCTTGTGGTTTAGTCATCATATAAGAGTAGTTTCCTTTATACACAAGGTCTCCACGAGCCTTCTGTCTTCAAACTTTATTAAACTATATTTTTTGTTCCAAGGCCACAAATGTTTTCTACACACTTCCCACGGAGAAAAGTGCTCTACAACGCGATTAATTTACGAATGCGGTTATTCTTTATATTTTTAATAAAATCCACAGAGATAACGCTGATTGAAAATGCAAACTAAAGGCTCCTAAAATCAGAGTTTTTAATGGTCAAACATTTTTCAGGGTCTTCATAGCGCCATTCGCTCACTAAAGCCAGTTTTAAATTCTAATGGTTCTTTCCTCTATTTCAGCTGCAACGAATTCCATTGAACTACGTAATAAAAAACTCTACTGTTTGCGGCTTCGTGAATTCATTAATCGGAATGCTACACAAAGGATACGCACGTAATCTGAAGTATTGTATTCTACAGTGGATCGAGATCCTGTCGTTTTTCAAGAATTCATTCTAATCGATAGTATCATAGTCAATGATATCGAATTTGTTGTATCTACGTGGGATTCTGCTACAGGCGCTATTTTTCCTACTCATCCTTTACCAATCCCGATGCCATCCTCACCGATAAACAATTTCCAGTCACTTATTTATAATACTTCTTTTGATTTTTACATTGAACTTTTAAATGGTCACGCCACATGACATATGTTAAGATCATTAATAATAATAATAATAATAATAATAATAATAATAATATCATTTGTTAAAAAAAAGTAAGATTACAATATAATATGTATAATGGTGACTATCAGTTAAAGATTGTTGCTAACAGCGTGAAAAGTTATTCATGGCGCGTTTAGATTAAAAAATAAACTTTTAAAATGTAACCGGCAGATTTCTGCATTCCAATATGAATTTTTAATAGAGATTAATAATTTGGCATGGTAATGATACATGGCGATCAGATTGACGAGTAGCGTAACACACCAGAGTATTAGAGATATGGGGACCAAAATTACAAAATTTTGGGCTCTTGTAAATCCGAGCATCTGATATGTTATTCCTATTCATTATTATACGGAGTTACATTTTCCTAATTTTAGAAAAGCTTTAATCGATCATA
>JAQBSW010012160.1:0-17650 GCA_029291075.1 Eudiplozoon nipponicum | reverse complement strand
TTCTGCATGATGTTCGCCTGTTCTTTTAAAAAATTTTGACTTGCACATTGTTTGCACTAATATTATTGTAACAAAATTTATTTAAAGAGCCTATATTGTATAAATTAATACATTTTTAATCAACTTACAACGGTTTATGTAGATTGGCTATCATTATGTCAATTGAAAATGTTTTAAGCTTTTAATTTAGTTCTTAAAATGAAAAATCCGGTTGCTCTATATATTCAAGCTTTTAACTTATGAACTACAGTGGCATCTATTTTGTAAACACAGTTATTTAAAAGCCTAAACTAACAATGAGTCACGAACGATGTCGCTTCCTGCTAGCACATATATCCCTTTTCGTGGAAAGCTAATGTATATGCTACTATGTATTAGGTATTGCCTACCTCTTATCAGATAGTTTCAAATAAGACCAAAAGTACATGCTTGAGCCAGCATAAACAAAAGGTACAATCTTAAGTACACGGCTGCTCATGTTCTTCCTGATGACTGATCAGTAGAAAGCGGCACTAAGCCCATTACGCACTATATATTTGGTTAATAAATTTGTTTGAGTTTGGCTATACAATCCCAATGCCTACGTTTACGCAAGCACTAATGCAAATAACTTCGATTGAAATTTTGGACAAAACGATTTCAATGCTAACTCAGTATATAAAAAGTGAATGGGTACAAATGCAACTGTCACCGAGATACCGAACCCGTAATGTGTACCATGGTAATGGTTTCTAAGAGGCTAAATTTAACCAAAATTGAGGATAGCAACCAATACAGAAAACCTGCTATACCAGTAAAGTCTTATAATTTGGCCACGATCGACATCCGCTATTGTGATTCGTAATAACTACGCCCTAATTCAAAGAAGAATATAATAGTTGGTTAGTTTTTGTTGCGTAGAACTAAGATATATTCAATTGAGTTTTAGTTTTAGCCTACTTAATAGCAGGTAGTTAAAATAGCATCTACAGCATGAACAAAAGTTATAATCTAATCTACTCATGCATCTGACCCACATTACTTGAGCAAATGTACATTTGGTATGGGGCGTGGTGCTAGTTGCTGCTGACGATTCGCTAGTAAGTATGAAATGCATCTGTACAAGAGACTAACTCTTTTCATGCTACATTTGTCATGCCCTTCTGGTCTTAATTGATCCAAGGTGTTGCTTGGTCCGCCATACCTAATGCAAACTAAGTCGTAGCCGTCAAACCAATAAATCTACACATCGAAATAAACTACTTCATCGGCGAGCACCTAGCATGAACGTGACAGTGATGTCTATCAACAAAAACGCAGGACTTTACACCCACCCGCATAACAATGTTTACTTTTATGTGTTATCGCATATTTTAAAACTTAAACAGACATGGACACAATTTGGTCATAACAGACCATAATTATTTTTCCAATTGTTTTAAAACTATCATCAGAAATATATTTTGTGAGGCATACATCCTTAAGCCAATAACGTAACTGCTTTTGTCGCATCAAACAAATTAGGTTAGGTAAAATCATCTTTTAGATGATAAATATTTAATATTCATAAAAGTTTTTTCTATTTCTTAATCAGTTAAATTACAAATTAGAATGTTCGAATAATTATTGTGTTTAATGAAATAAGATCACGTGTCTCCATCATTTCAAACATATGGTTAGTTAAACATTTTCCTTTATTAGATAATAAAAGACGATTTAAATGAAATCTACATCTGGTGAGGAATTATTTTTGATTCTCATTTCATAATTGCAAATATATAAACGCGGTTAACTTTAAGAAATTCTGCGTAGTTAGTAATGTAATTAATTCGATTTAGATGACAGCGTCAAATATGTTTTATATTAATGCGGCATTTAAAATTGAAATAATTCTTTTAATCAGTTATTATTATTATTAGCATTACTAGAATTATTATTATTTACGTTAATATTATTTTTATTTTTATTGTTATTACTAATGTCAATGTTATTAATATTATTTCCACTGTTATTTAAAAAAAATAATTACTATTATAAATATTAAATTTAAAAAAAATCAATTAACCATATGGATAATTAATAAAGACATTATGGAAAAATAATAATAAACCAAATAATAATAATAATAATAATAATAATAATAATAATAATAATAATAATAATAATAATAATAATAACAATTATTATTATTATTATTATTAATTTTATTATTATTATTATTATTATTATTATTATTATTACGAATATTTATAGCACATATATTTACTGTAGTAGTAGTTACTAGAGTTGTAGTAGAATTGTTGATTTTGATATTACTAATATTATTATTAATAATAATAATTGTATAATTCATATTATAAATAACATGTTCAAAAGAAAAATATTTATTATAATTATTGTTAATATAAATAATAAAATTACTATTACTTTTTAAATTAGTAGTATTATTATTGATATAGATTATATTTTTTGAAAATTTGCTTAAAATGGTAATGATTAATAATAATAATTATTATTATTATTATTATTATTATTATTATTTGAATTAATATGTTATTTGAAAAAAATTAGAAATACAGTAACGTGTATTTTTTTTCATTCTTTTTTAGAATGAACATTGAAATTTACTAAGTTCCCAGGTTTCGCAATTAAAAAAGTCATCAGGACTAGTTAAACAGCATACATATTAATATTTGTTATGGGAAATTACTTTTTATTCATTGTAAATCTTTTAGAAAGGCAAAAGATACAGCAGAATATTGATGTGTTACTTCGACTTGGATGGACTTTGTCTCACATTTCTTTGTAGATGTATTAATTGGAATCATTCAGACAGACGCCCATGCAAGTCTACAATCCCAATATCGAAAGAAATATATAACGGATAACATTTTTCTTAGCATAAAGTTAATGCATCAACTTAATATTTATTATTGGCGCCTTTAATTTGTTGGTTAAATGTCTAGTTTTATAATAGGTCATATTATGTAAAAATATTTTGATATTATTTCGATGGGAAAGGACTATTTTTCAAAAGAAATAAAATCTCTAGCTGAAGTGATATTCCAAATTCTTAAGTTTTTGCTTTTAAAAATATTTTAAGAATATCTATTTTAACTAAGTATAAGTTAGATCAAGCTATAGCAAAATTGCGAGCAAAATGCACAATAAAGTACAAATTAGATATTATCTATTTAATGAGAATAGTGATCCACCAGATATATATCAAATTACAGCCTTGATACGAAGTTTTAATTTAAAATGTCGCCACAGACCATTTAAATTAGTCTTTCTGGAGTTTATTTAAAAATATTGAAAGACATTTGTCTGTGTATTTGTGCTAAGCTAGGTCAAAACAACTATGAAAATTATGTATATATATATATATGTATATATATATATATATATATATATATATATATATATATATATATATATATATATATATATACGATTTTGCATTCAGTTCTGTATCTAGTTAAAAAATAGTTCAAATAGAATCAGAAAGATAATCCACATTCAGAATTTTCGAAATGTATTTTCTCATGTATACATACATTTCGTACTTTCTGGCAACTCATTAGTAGAATCCCGTACTATGCACATGCATGTACGAGATTATAACCTTCGTTCATACTTGCTTTGGTTCATCCTTCAGGTCCTATTTGATCTAATTTTTTACTAGATATTTGACACTCAATAGTTTTTCTATTTAGTGGAATAAAAGTTATTTTTTACCTATTAAACAAGAATTGATAATCTACCGACGTAACATCACAAATCCTACGATAAATATTGACTTTTGGATATTTAAAATAAATCTAGGCTAATTAAACTATGAAATTGTTTAGCTCAATTGATTGCGATTTTGTTAAACTGATGTCTATATATCAAAACATACTGATGAAATTTTGTCGTCTTATTAAATTTTTTTGAACTAAAGCAATGCGGAACAAATTTCACGATATAGGAATATGGATTCTCTGCATAAGGGTTCAATATATATATATATATATATATATATATATATATATATATATATTATATTGGACCACCATATAAATATCAATAATAATATTCCATTTTAGCTTTGCCGTATATACATATATCACACAAAAATCTAAAAAACTAAAACTAAAAAAACTAATTTAGTACTATAAGACATTTATTTTGCATTTTCCTTGTATAATCACGTGATTTGCTTTATAAATCATCCATACAGCTCAATGAAGCCTAAGCCATTATTCACTGGAAATCCTAATAGAGACTTGTTTCATCAAACTGTGTAGAAGAATGATGAAGAAAATCACCTAATTCAAAAGATAAAATAAAATATGTCGTATATTCATACATATTATTTCAATTATGATATGATTTTTGGATTATAAATATATATAAATCAGTACAATAAAATCTTTTCGCTAGGGCTAATTCTTTATCTTGCTTAATTGATGAGAAACTGTCTCGAGGTGTATATAAACAATTTGTTTAATTCTTTTTAGTTAACCGCGCATGGCTGAATTACACACTATGGGGCAAAAGTTGTTAATCCGGTTAAGCTTTCATATGTTATTGGACATGAAGGACCAAATTGTGTGTTCATGTCTGATGTAAGCATGTTAACCAGGTCATCGTGACAAATTTGTTTCAGGCTTCGTCAAAGTCAATTTTACTTAACCTGATGTCAGTCGTGTAATTCCTCGCACAAAATGCCTTCATTAGTTATTCACATTGCGATCTATTTCCAGACAAAAATTCATTATAGAAAAACTTGAAAATCCATCAGTAATCATGGTTGTTTTAAAAAAAAAATATATATAAGTTTTACAATTTATAAATATTATCATTGGCATAGATAAAAATTCACTGTTTCTTTCGTTTTATCTTAATTACAAATTTCATTTCATATGTAATAAAGAAGTGGAATTCCTTGTTTACAGCCTTAATTATTTTATTTTGTAAAAGACTAAAAACCACCTCGGTAATATCCAATAAAAGCGCCTGAATCACTGCAATGTAAAATATTAGTACCTTTGATAATATAAATAACTAAAAGCATTCTATTAACTAGTTTCAATAAAATTCAAAGCGGTAATAAAGCGGTAATTGCTCAGGTAAAAACATTTTTGCGACCAAAAATCAAACACCATATTTTAGAAATGCACTCTTTATTTCAATCCACCGAGTATTTTCTGTATCTGATTCATTATTTAACAGCCTTAAATAAGCCAACAATTTGTTAGGCTTATTCAACTTTTTAAAAACAGTTTTTTTAACGAATATTATATTAAGTAAGGAAAGATGTTTACTTTAAATTAAAAAAGTCCCATTTTTACCAGTCACATAACAGAATTATAAATGCTAGTAGCACATACTGATTCATTTAAAACCTCTTTGAACATCGTCGAACCACGGCGGAATGCTGACCAATGGATAAAAAATTGCAGGTTCGATAAGCACGACATCGAAAAGATGAAATTCATAGAATTTCTGCAGCCGGCATCACAGTCATATACAATAAATGGTGGTAAAAGCCGTATCGCAGCTTTTTCAAAACTGTATGCATACATCGCGGTTTGATTCTAGCTAGTAAATGTGTCATTCTTCTCCTATGATGGTCAAGTAGTTAGAGAAGCACAAGTATGTGTGGAACTCCGTCGTACTGCTTTTGTTTGCGACCGTTTAAAACTCTCGATTAGAGCATGTTTACAGTATGCAAACTGGATAGTAACAATTGGTATGAACTCCTGCACACTAGATGATAATTTTATTGCAAGATATTCTCGTGCAGACACGTAAATTGGAGTTAATCTACATGTATACGCAAGGTTATTTGAAATTGACTAGAGCATGTTCTTGTTTTGTAATGGAGAGTGAATTTCACATCTGACTGTTTCTTCCTGAGTTCTTGCCTTAAATGAACAGCGAAACTCGTCTTGTTCGTAGTAGGGCTATTGTGAACACCATTAGAGATTATTTAAATAAAGCTATAGGATATGTGATATATTCTTATCTAATTTACTCAACTAATCACACAAAATGGTCACAATTCCATCAGTCGCACGTGGTACGATTGGATATAAATTATAAATATAATGTAAATTGCTTCAATTTTACGTTTGCAAACTTGAACCTAGTGCGTAATATCCGAAACCGCGCTGTTAAAGATTGCTTAGGTGCATTTATTTTGCAACAATAATGATTTGAGCGAAAATATATTTATGAATAGACACGATGCATATGCACCTTTAAGAAAAACCCTCGTTAGAATAATTTCTTCGCATTATATATATATATATATATATATATATATATATATATATATATATATATATATATATATATATATATTCTAATGGAATCCAGGGTACTACTACAAATTACTATTAAATGTAAAAATTGTTCATAAAGTTAATGAAAAGGTAACTATGGATAGGGTAAAATGTCGATTTTACAATAATATCCAAATAGGAAAACACGATCGTAAACAAATGTATGTTAAAATGAATAAGCGTTGAAGGTGCTGACTCTTTTTCATGTTTTTATTACAAATCTTGTTTACCTTTAGGTTAAGGAAATTTCAGTACTCTAGAACATGGCGCCACTTTTAGTGCACTACGGTATTAGATTTTAACATTAATTTAATGGTGACAAGTGTAAATAAATACAAGTATAGTTTTTGTTTAGATACAAAAATATATCATATTTTCGATTTAATACCTACAAATAGACATTTTAGATTAATTTTGCAAATATTTTCTACTAATATTAATTAGCATGATGCAACTGAAGCATACTTTTTGGTCAGCAGTAACGGAGAGCTTTCTGAATTGATTTAGGTAATTTTTTATTTATTATGTCTGTTTGTTAAAACTATCGATGAGTTAAGACAATCAGTCCTTACATTTATACCGAAACTTTTTAAGCGTTTAATTTAGGCAGAAGTCTGTTGATTTAAATAAGTTCTTTTGTGTCGGGTGTTTTGTCGTCCATGCGGGTTTTTTAAATTTAATTGCAAAATAAACGAACTAGTCGAGCCTTTATGTAACATTTAAAAAAAACAGGTTGATAATATTTTGAAGTTTGAGGCAATATATTTATTGAAGCGTACAGGCTTGCATATTTCCAGTATCCTATAAAAACAATTATTGAAAGTACTTGGTGCTTCATCACTCTTCTGTATCTAAAATATTTTTATCTTTCCTATAAATCTTCCTGCTTTGATGTACTTAATTCAATCAGAGACAAATAGCTGTCCCACGTTTACCTTATCACAGCCTGGCGCCTCTCAACACGTCGCCTGATACACCGCCATCGTTGAAAAACAGGAGAAATAACACACATATTCCACGAATATGTTCCTCATGGAAAATTCAGCTGACAAACTATTTAATATAAAATAGGCACGAATTGAATATTTCATTGATGCTCACACGAGAGCTAGAATCTTTTATTACTCTACAACTTTGTAAATCAGTGCGTAAAGGAACATATTCATCATATGCTAGGTTTCTGATTCCCTGTTTGATTACAGCGCTTAAATTGATGCCTAATTTCCTATTATTTTGTGAAAAAACCTTATTTTTTTATTCATATTACCTTGACTGCTTAATCTGTGGGAAATTATTTGCATACTAATTCTATAGAATTTCAATTCAAAGCGTATTTCAGGCGATTATACCTCCAGTTTTTTAGTAACTAGCATGTCTCTCAATTTCTACTGTAAGGTCTGCAGTCCAATTTTAATTTGTAGAACAATCATCAGAAAAAGCATTGATTGATATTGTTTATGAAACTGTGTTTATCAATTTAGTGTTTTTAACACGAGTCTAGGAGAGAGTGACTAACTACCTTTTGGTTTCCTCGACGAGATATATAATCCATTATTCCCAATCAGTAATCATTGCGAAGAGTTTATAAATCGGTTAACTAGATCGAAATTGTCAAAACTAACTCGAACATATTTTAGCGGCCATTTTCCTTAAAGTTTCAGTTTCATTTCATTTCAAGCGTTAATTATATCCAATAATTTTAAAACGAATTAAAATTAAACAAAATTTCCTTTCATAGGCTGCAACATAAAAAAAATTATTTAATCTCTGCTTTACCTTCAGATGTCTGATCTGTGTAAAATATACTAAATTCCCCGCCAAAATTTATCATTATTACGGCTTAAGTGTTAAGTTTATATTCGGTATTACAAAAGAAATATAATAAACGTGAACTATTCGTAAATATTTAAAAAGATGATTTTATAATGTTTTCAATGGTATCTTATCCGGGAAGGTTCGACTTTCGTCACATTTAACTAATAATCTGTTATTCTGCCTGACATTGGCATGTTTTAAGCAAATTACCCTAAGTTAGTTCATCTCCTGAAAACTATGTTGAAACGCTATTCTGTTTTCAATGATGCCATCTGGTCAATTTATTCCAAAATATATCGAGATTATTTTTTATCACAATAAATATGAATCATTATTCTAAAATAAGATAAGGGCCATCATCTCTACGTTCTCACTTATGTGAAGGCATCGATGTTGTGGAAAATCTATTATTTATTGCGGCACGTGTTTAAATAAACTATACAATATAATTTGCAAAATCAAAAGAATGATTGTTATATTTCAACATGTCACAAATAGACAGGCAACATAATTGTCGGCAAAACCAAATTAAAATTCTTCCAAGAAACGAAATTGATAAAACTCGGCTAACGACTTAAAGGTTTTGTGTAGACTATCAATGTCCTAAGAAAGCTAAATGAATAGCTGACACTAGGTCTGCGCAGTGAGTAATATTAATTAAATCTACAAGAGACGAAAGAGCGGAGAAAATATTAGAAACAGAGCTGCGTGTAACTGCAATTGTGCATTTGGTATTGTGTATATAGTGACATGTTAGTTCGAATAAAACACAAAAGGATTGCACAATGTCAGCATGAAAAGATACAACCCCATATACACATGTATTTAATGATTAATTGTTACTTATTAAAAGGAGCCCGAACCAAGCTTTGGACCCACCACAATGCTAGTCAAGAAATCCAGGACTGTTAAAAGGTCAAGTGACTATACTTTTGTTTATTGAAGTAGTAAAGTAATATTCATATAAAGGTCATGGAAATGCCATGTCAAAGCCCAATATGCATACATAATATGAACCAAGCCTGGAAAGACTAACAATTAATTTAAATGGGACCTGAAAGATATACCAAATTTTGCATGCACGAAAGACATGAGCTTACTGGCGACACCTCAATAGGAGCTGGTAATACGCTCTATGACCATTATATAATTTGCAAAAAAATATAGGAAAGTTTGGAGATACCATTTATAATATGAATGTGTACTCAAGCAGTAGTGAAGATCATTCTATAAAAGGCATGCGACAATGCAACTTCACTGCCAACTCAATAGATATAATACTTACCGAGCCTACAACGAGTACCATCCCAATGATTTTCGATATAACAAGTGTTTTAAAAGTTTCAATACAATTATATTTGAGAAACACACTCTATAATGGGCTATAGCTCAGTTGTTTTCTAGATACCGAGTCTGTTACGGTTACCAACGAAGTGGGCTTTTAAATAGGGTAAATTTCAACAAAATTGAGGATATCAACTATTCATGAACACCTGTTACTCCAGAAATTCCATACACTCTAGCCTCGATTGAATTTAGTTATCAAATTTCATAGTAATTTTTACATTGTTCAATTTATATATATATATATATAATGTAATATTATTTATTGTGGAGAAATAATATATAATCAATTTAGTACTAGGTATTGCATTCATAATAACAAATTAGTTCAAATAGAACCTGAAGTATATATCATAGTCATCATTAAATTTGCTTTTTTTGTCATTAGGGCTATTTTGCTAGCAGGAGAAACACGTATAAATAAAACTGGCGAAATAATTTTGCAGTTCGATGGAAACGTATACACCATTTACTTAAATTTAAATAGGCGTCAATGAAGCAAATTTAAAGAGACAGAATTTGGCTATCGATTCAGTCTTCTTCTGGTGGATGTTGGCCCGTTGTCAGGATAGATATATAGTTGCCTCTAAATGGGGATCGTTTCAACGTTCTAAGATAGTACAGATCCTACTGTGTTCGCCATAAAAATGTGATTGGTAAATTTCATTCGTAAAATTATGGGCAATCTTTTACGACATGGGAAACAATAAGTATCTAATCATCCAAATCAGAATTGTTAATTTCATATATATTTAACGTTTTTCAGAGATTTTTCACATTTGGACTAAAAAATATTTTAAATTTAATTATTGTTTTTCATTAAATATGTTCTTAGCAATATTGTAGCGCATTGCTATTGCTAAAAATTAAAAACATGTCGCTTAAGCACACACAGCTATCCGAATGAAATCCTTGTTCCCGTTTTCGCTTTTTGTCTTACCTTAATTCATTTATTACTTTTCACAGTGATAATGTTTTTACTGGAATAAATTATTTTCAATAATTTATTTTTCAATTTGGCAGTATGTGGCTAACTGTTCTTCATGACGAATTCCGGCAACAATTGATGAGCGCTGCAAAGGCGATGGGGGACAACTTCGACTGTGGTCGTGTGCAGAAATGGCGTCTTGGTGAGCGTTACTCTCTCGACAGCACTCGCGGGTGTGCTGTTCTTGGGCTAAATTTACCCTCTACTCGTCGCCAGCTGATTCGCCTTGCATTGCCACATCCCATCATTTCTTCATTATCGCAGTCATTGACAAGGGTATTTATGCAAAATTTCAAATTTTTGGCTTATTTGAGTTAATAGTGTAGGCCATTTTAATGGTTTTAAGAAAACTTGTTTCTATGCAACTGCTATATCCAGCGCTTTTCTGTCACTTAACTAAATTTCCCACTTTCGTTTTAAGAATTATTGGTAATATTCATTGCAGTATTTTTTTCATATCCATCCACTTTCTGTATACAGTGGAATGAGATGCGTATAAAGATTAAGATAATTAACCACAAAATGAGACTAAATTGGAACGGAAACCTTATGAATACTAAGATGTAAGAGGCTAAGATGTAAATATTTTACTTATGAAATGTATAACTAGCCAATATATTTTTTTAGATATTTATTAATATTTTCTTTAACAATAAATAACTAAATTTACAACTAAGTCAATAGATAAAATGGAATCAAAAAAAAATTTCCTATTTGCAAATTGACATGAGAAAATATGCTTTCGTTAAGTGCAGAACGCGATGTTAAAACACATCGTAAGTATTTAAATAATATTTAGCTATATTAAGGCATTATATATGTATATATATATATATATATATATATATATATATATATATATAATTTATCTATAAATCATTGATTGTGCAGTACAGTAGCAGTACATAGCCAAACTTGTCAGTCTAACTTACTGACATTTTTTAACTTGTTTGGTCATTAACAGTGCATGACCACGTAATAACTAGCAGGGGTCAAACTTCAATGCATACATAAAGAATCATAAATAAGATATGCAGCTATCACCTATATTAGTCTCGCAGACATTTTAATTGACTGGAAATTTTGGCTGAAAAAATTAAATATTTCCAGGTTTTGCCACATATACATAAGATAAACAACCTAAAAATCATTGATTTTGGTTTGATCCTCATTAGTCAGTTCGCCGTCGCACTCTGATGATGTTCATGAAAGGTGGCAACGTGTCAGTTCGTTCGACAAACGGTAATGTTGCTATGTTGAGTTACTGGTTAGATTAAGCCTAATTGGTGTTTATATCAGGCTCGCAAACTTGATTTGAAGAATTGTTGCCACCACCTACGTGATCAATGTTTCATTAATTATATAACTTATATACTTGTGGCGCAAGCTTCAAAATTTTTTGCACGTGATTGCTATTAAACTGTGCGACTGACATTACCAGCTGAGGGCAATGAATGCAAATCTACTAGAGATGAGAGCTGTATATATATATATATATATATATATATATATATATATATTACCTCAGGTTAGATCCCTCGTTAGTCAGTCGTCCAGTGCTTGATGATCAAGTGGACTTCAAAACGCGTCAATGCGGATCAGCTGTTTTGCTACGTTGGGCTTCTAGTTGGATCAAATAGGAAAGCTACTTATATGGAGCTCGCAAATTTGATTTGACAAATATATATACTGAATGTTCAAAAAGAAAATTAAATACAATCTAATAAGTTTCTTTTGATTTATAATTTTGCCTCAAGGACCAGGACTCTATCTACTAAGCCAAACGTGGCAAACTACGCACTATTGGAAATCTAATAAAAACGTATGTTTTGGCTAGCCTTCGTTTACGGTGAAAGCTATTTTTAGCTTTTAAATCCTGAATTTCTAAATAGCCACACAAAGAAATAATATGGAACTAAAGTTCAATAGCATTATTTTGATTATATATATGCGCGCGGAAAATGCCTTAAAACATGAATAAATAAAAGGTGAAATGTAAATCCATCATGAGAAGTGTGACCAGTCCTCGTCTTAACTCAAATGCACAGTGAGAGTCAGACCTACCGGCACACCAACATACACGCACAGACAAATTAAAAAAATAGTTAACATCCATACAAACTTATAAAGCCAGAATATAAGTATAAATAGTAAGAAAAATCAGATTACTATTTATTCACCAAATAAAATAGAAATGCATGAAATTTGCAATAGATTAAAGTTAGTTGTTAGCCGTCGAATGCAAAAAGGATTTATTCCCTGTTGTTATGTTTTTTAAATATTTTGAATGTGGTACAATAGCGTTCTTGCTCCATCCAATCAACAAAACATAAAGAACCCGTGAATGTTTTCTATTTAAAATGGAAAAAACTGGCTACGTAGGGCTTGTAAAACCTCATGGTAATACCAGGGCACGAAAAAATTATTTTTTCCACAATTCCATTCAACTTATATTTATTGCGATAGCGTCAAAATGAGGAAGTATGCTCACAAATCTAGCCTTAATTAAAATTGGAATTATGATTTTTGACATAGTATTATTTACGCTTTGGCTTTCAATATATTGCAGCTGACTAAACTTTGATTATATCTACCACCAATTTTCTCCCACCTGGTTCAAAACTCAGAAGTCCACCGCAGTTCCCACCTAACATAATCTTTTACTGGAATTGAACTTGGAGGTTATATTTAGGTAGAGGCAGTATGAAACTGAATTAGCGCTTTTCGGAGCACATACGAAATTGGTGTGTTAAAAAAAGATTTGTGTTGTACGTACGTCTACAATTAAATAATTGTTTACCTTTGAAAAATACGACATTCCATCAGAGCGCTGTACAATTTTAATGAAAGCGAGATATCTACGCATGATATATATAGGGGAAATAGCAATAAATGGACGTTGCCAGGAATTTTGCAAATAATGTGATTTTTTATGAACTAGCAGCGATTTCAAAATCACATTCATAATTGTGTTTATTAAAATTATTTCTGTTTGAATCCTATGAACAAATATATAAATCTTCTAATTTAACAATAATTGATTGCTCAGGTGGTGGTAACAATGATTTAAATCACGTTTGCGAGCTTGAAGTAAACACCAACCCCATTGTATTTAACCAGTCTACGAACAACATAACAAAACTACCGCCAGCTGCAACGCACTGACGCGTTTCGACCTTCCATGATCATCATCAGAGTACGACGGCAAACTGACTATCGAGGATCAAACCGCATTGAATATATATGGAAATCAGATTTAGATATGCGGCTCTCACCTCTAGCAGTCTTGCATACATTGAACTTGACTGGAAATGTCGGCTGCACAATTTCTATGCAGTCACGAACATTAATTGTTTGCAGATTTCGCCACATATACATATATAGACAATACAATTTAACAATAATTGATTGCGCGGGTGGTGGTAACAATGCTTTAAATCAAGTTTGCGAGCTTGAAGTAAACACCAACTCCATTGTATTTAACCAGTCTACGAACAACATAACAAAACTACCGCCAGCTGCAGCGCACTGACGCGTTTCGACCTTCCATGATCATCATCAGAGTACGACGGCAAACTGACTATCGAGGATCAAACCGCATTGAATATATATGGAAATCAAATTTTGATATGCGGCTCTCACCTCTAGCAGTCTCGTTTGCGGTAGTTTTGTTATGTTGTTCGACTACTGGCTAAATACAATGGGATTGGTGTTTACTTCAAGCTCGCAAACTTGATTTAAAGAATTGTTACCACCACCCGCGCAATCAATTATTGCTTAAATTGTATTGCCTATGTATGTATATGTGGCGAAAGCTGCAAACAGTTAATGTTCGTGACTGCATAGAAATTGTGCAGCCGACATTTCCAGCCAAGTTCAATGTATGCAAGACTGCTAGAGGTGAGAGCCGCATATCTAAATTAGATTTCCATATATATTCAATGCGGTTTGATCCTCGATAGTCAGTTTGCCGTCGTACTCTGGTGATGATCATGGAAGGTCGAAACGCGTCAGTGCGTTGCAGCTGGCGGTAGTTTTGTTATGTTATTCGAAGACTGGTTAAATACAATGGGGTTGGTGTTTACTTCAAGCTCGCAAACTTGATATAAAGCATTGTTACCACCACCCGCGCAATCAATTATTGTTAAATTGTATTGTCTATATATGTATATGTGGCGAAAGCTGCAAAAGTTAATGTTCGTGACTGTATAGATATTGTGCAGCCGACATTTCCAGTCAAGTTCAAAATATGCAAGACTGCTAGAGGTGAGAGCCGCCTATCTAAATTTGATTTCCATATATATTCAATGCGGTTTGATCCTCGATAGTCAGTTTTCCGTCGTCCTCTGATGATGATAATGGAAGGTCAAAACGCGTCAGTGCGTTGCAGCTGGCGGTATTTTTGTTATGTTGTTCCACGACTGGTTAAATACAATGGGATTGGTGTTTACTTCAAGCTCGCAAACTTGATTTAAAGCATATAAATCGTCTGCGTACTTTTTATGTTGTCCATCTTTCCCATTTAAGCAGAATGGACTCTCGTTTTCTACTTTTTCCGCAAATCAGCTGAGGAGTCGGGTTTAAAGTGCTACTTTTTCTTATTCCATATCTTGTAATAAGTGTTTTTATTATATTTACCACTAACTGCCTCATACGCAGCTTCGTAAATTGTGATAAAATAATTATTGGAGTTGCTTAGTTTTCATGAATTTTGTTTCAATTTTAATACTTGCTTCGCTTTTTCAGAATGACATTAACACACAATCACCAGATAACCAGCTTCGACAACCAATATCGCACAATATTTTTGCTAGTTTGTCTGGAATGAACGTTGGCCACGCTCCACGATTAAACTTAATCGACACAGGAATGCCTGATGCCACCAAAGATACAGTTGATCCTGTTGCCCTATTCGAAGCCGGTAAGCTTCATCAATTTTCAGCACTATAAAAATGTATTATCTGTTATATTTTTATCACTACGGGCCACAATTCTTTTTAATACAAAATTAATTTTCTACATGATTTCATTCGTGTAACGTTTTGTTGAATTGTTGGTCAATTATCTGCGAAAAGAAAACTTACTTTTGAGAATTTGTTTTATTTTTTCGAGCTCTTACCGATGTCGTATAGTCAGGATGCTGAAAATGGAGCAATACATTTAGTGTGAACTGTGAAAATTCATGAATAAGCAAAGTTTCCGAATATGATTTTATATCGTAAGCCATTCCACGCTAGTTTACTTTATTAAGGCATACGTAGTTTGATTAGAATAAAGTTTATCTTCTTAACTAATTGTCAGAACTTGGCGTCAAACCAGGTGCCCTTGATTAGACAGCTTTTTTGGTAGATTAACTGCGTTAACCAAAAACGTATCCTCGTTAAGAATTTGCTTGCCAACTCCGAGAGGCGTAAAACAGAATTTCAAGTTTTCCGCTATCCGAATTTTTATTAATACAGTTTATTTTATCTGACTTTTGATACAAGGTTAAATAATTCTCGCTTGTATCGTGATTAGTCAATGTTCTATAGGGTTTTGATAAATTTTTTTGGTGCGCAAAACTCATGAGCGTGTGTGGTTGACGTTAAATTTGCTAGGTTGTGCGAATTGTTTTATGAAATTGGATGTGTCTTTATCTCAAGATAACAAATTTTATATAAAGGTATGTTAGCAGCATTCGCACAGGCAATGTATTTCCACCTATTTACTTTACTCGACCTGCACGTCAGTTATACGAGTTCACTTTATTCAGGCGCATCATAATGATCTAGATTGTTTTCACGCATCTCAATATGGCTCTAACTTAAAACGTTCCACAAAGCGACCGGCTAAAATTTATCATCAGATAAATATGGAATGAAGAGCATTCCAAATCTGGTATTGATGAGTGGTTTGCATAATCTTTGAGTTCTAATTTTTCATTATATAAATATTAATTATTAATATAAATATATTTTTTACATTTTCTGAAAATAAAATAATTCCTAATGCTAATTATAAACATAATGATGATTTTATAATAAAAGTTTTAATGAATGCATAAATTGGTAATATTTTATATCATTAAAAATATAATAATAATTTTTTTATTTATTCAATTATTATGTTAGTAAGTTTAATTTCGCTACAAGATCATTTGGCTTAACACGTGAAAAATCATGATTTCAATCAAAAATGGAACTATTTGAGGATGTTCCTAATAGTTACAAACAGTCGGATTAACGATGAGGCCGATAAAGAATGCGTTTTCTTGCAATCACAAAGACTCCTCAACGTAAATATCCATCAAAAGTCTTCATGTGTATTATGAGAATCGCGGATGATGATGATGATGATGATGATAATGATGGCATTTTGCTCTCGTATGTTCGAATCTATTTACCTTTAACTCAATGTCCCAAATGAAGTAGTAACGAAAAGGACAGCAGTTGATGTTTTAATAAGAACAACAGCAATGACTATGCTTTAAATCAAGTTTGCGTGCTTGAAGTAAACACCAATCCAATTATACTTAACCAGTCGTCGAACAACATAACAAAACTACCGCCAGTCGCAACGCACTGACGCGTTTCGACCTTCCATGATCATCATCATCATCAGAGTACGACGGCAAACTGACTAGCGAGGATCAAACCGTAGTGAATTTATATGGAAATCAAAGTTAGATATGCGGCTCTCACATCTAGCAGCCTCGCATACTTTGAACTTGACTGGAAAGGTCGGCTGCACAATTTCTATGCAGTCACGAAAATTACCTATTTTCAGCTTGCACCACATATATATATATATATATATAGACAATACAATTAAACAATCACCGATGGTTCGGGTGGTGGAAACGATTCCTTAAATCAAGTTTGCGAGCCCTATACCCTCTATATAATTGGTAAAGTAATGTGGGACTAGTGGGCGGGATAATATGAAATACGAATGTGTAAGCAAGTAATAATTGATTAAACTTCGTGTAAAGTCTTCAACCATTTAGCTCTAAAGCCAACTCATTATATACAATATATACCGTGTCTATAAAATGTACCAGCAACATGGTTTATAAAATTCCAAGCCCATACCGGATACCAATATAACAGATTTTTGGATTGGCTCAATTTAAAAATAATTGAGCATTACTATTATTGAAACAGATCCACGCACTCTTGCCTTAATCGACTTCGTTCATAAGATTTCGCGTTAG
>JAQBSW010012159.1:0-17650 GCA_029291075.1 Eudiplozoon nipponicum | reverse complement strand
GATAAATCGATATATATATACCTATATGAAATCCAATGGCAGGATTTTTTCATATATATTTTGTCAGTATAAGCAAAATATTGCATTATGTTGCAAAGACAATTTAATCAATAAACCGGTTTCGTCTTAACTTGGAACTCTTCATATTCTACACAGAATTAGCTTTGGACTGGATTCAAACCGCGGCCTTTTATCTTTGACGTCTAAGACCCTTACGGGTGCGTTAACGTACCGCAAACTACGCGTCATTTAAAATCATATATATATTCACTTCCCATTAGATAGAGCCCAGTTGGAAACTTTCAACTAGCCATTATAAAATGGACACCACATAACTTGGGGTATTTATATTGATATGAAATCTAATGAAAGGGATTCAATTATATATTTGAGCTACTTCAGAATTTCATCAAAACGTGTTTCAGTATGACTTCCTCAATTTTCATGGTATCTGTTTTATACAGACAAAGCGGTGTTTACTTATTAGAAATGAATGTCTTAAGAGATTCCAAATGGTTTGCAGCTAAAGGAAAGGCTTACCAGAAACAAAATGGTATATGGCATCAAATGTCATGTAGTTTTTAGAAAGAATGACGCAGTGGATAGAATTCCAGACTCCGAAGAAAATACGCCCGGGTTTGAGAACCGTCGGTGTCAAATTTTTAGCAGAACTTGAAGAGTTAATAATAATGACAAAACCGGTTTACTGGATGAATTGACTTTGCTATCTGATGCAATGCATATCTGGTACTGACAAAAATATATAGCTATTTGTAGAAGTGAATTTGCTACTATATCAACAATAAATAATAAGGAATTACAAAAAATATTTTACAATCGGTACATGTGAGTGAACCTCTAATCAATGGGAAAATATAAACTAATAATAAAGCGCGACACACCAACTAGTTTCATAAACGAAAATATCTCAATAAACTTCCACGGCGAGGGTATAGGGAATTGCGATACTTTCATCCGCACAGTTACATAATGTTCATAATTAACATATCTTTACAGCAGACGTTACACTCTTCCATCGAATGTGCAATTTATCACACGTGAGAATCAGTATTTACTGTACCAGCTATCTGAAGATAAAATCAAAGCGCCAAGAAGCTGGTCGTAGATAGACAAATAGTAAAAGGGCACTACGTGGATATAAAACATGCAAGGAAGTTCAATAAAATCAACTTGATGAAGCAATAGTTAATGTTTTTAGTGTGGGTAAATAGGCCGGACAACACAAACCCAACTTTACCGAAATAGCACAGTTAACTAAAATAGTCTTGATGTCCTGACATCGTTAATACTGAGAACAAAGGCGCAACTATTATTTTTATATTACGTACATTTGAAATAGCATTCCAGTTATCAATGATAAATGATTATTACAATTTTTCGTGCGGCGATTGACAATGAAATCGGCCAAGAGTAAAACTTGTAAAAACATGTACCTTCCGTAGCCCAAATCAAAAAGCAAAAGGAGAGCTTAAGGACTTACACGTTCGGTTCTGCAGTAGTAATAGGCCAAAATAAAAATAAACAAAATACAATATTCTTATTGAAATTACAAAATAAGTCAATAAAAGCTACAGTATAAACTCAGATATACACAAGTAATCAATCGTAATTTAAACTTCATCATTAAAAAATAAACTTGCTACTCCTTCACATTGATAACCAATTATTATTAAACAACTATTTTGTGTTAATTAGACTAAAGAACACATGCCAAATAAATTAAAACCTTTCAACGAAATATAAAACAGCTCTTTTAGCAGCAGTAATTTAATTGACAATGAAAGTCACATGTTAAAAATATTCCAGTTTGGCATAAATGTTATCAACGAGTTTATACATAATAGTAGCCTCCGCTGAAAACCTGCATTTATTTACATTTCAATACAAAAAATAAACCTTACAACTAATTATAACTCCGTGTTAATTAGAATGAGAATAAAAAACTGATAGATGAATCATTTAGATAAAAGAACTTGCGCACATTTCTATTCTGCTTAACTCCACGTAAAGGAACAATTGCAATAATTGTTTGAAAAATTCAGGTCTTTTGTGGAGGATATAGATGGAAATACTACTGCCAAAGTGCTACAGATTTTAACATTTGAATTATACTTGTTTAATTCAAACTGCCATATAAATGATTAGTTTGAAAAATTAATTAAGATCGTCTTAAATATTTGAAAATATCACGATACATTTATAATCAAAACTATACGTTTATAAAAAAAAGCATTTAACTTCATCTCGAGTTAAAACTTGATGGTACTAAATGCGATTAATGTCACTTTCGAAGGATAATGTTGATAACACAGAAAAAGTAGAAAATTAATGTAAATGGTAACAATTTATGCTTAATTTATAATTAAATTAGTTAAATAAGTCGATAAATTGAATTTGATAACTTATGCTATGTTAACTAATATTAAATTTTAGTGTATGATTAAGTCACCATAATCCTTTAATACAACATCTAATTTTGCTTTCCATATATACGCAATGCGGTTTGATCCTCGCTAGTCAGTTTGTCGTCGTACTCTGGTAATGATCATTGAAGGTCGAAACGCGTCAGTGCGTGCGACTGGCGGCAGTTTTCTAAGTTTTCCGACGACTGGTTATATACAATGGGATTGGTGTTTACTTTAATATCGCAAATTGATTTAAAGAATTGTTACCACCACCCGCACAATCAATTTTTGTTTAATTGTAGTTTCCCAGGTGTCTCTTATTGACAGGACGTAGATTGCTAGTTAGAGACCTGAAGCAGTTCTCACGAATGTACACATCTGGAAAAAACTGGCTAATAGTACTTTACTTGGTATAAAATCAAATTATGTACGTTTAGTTTTGCGGCTAGACAGTGCAGACAGCCTTAGTTCATCATCATTGCCATCCAAATTTATTTATTTTACGAGTTTTTAATTCATGAATTTAGTTAGACCAATCACGTGAACTGAATAATGTATAAGAAATGTTAGGTTTGAAACTGTATTTAGTTATGCTTTATTTGTGTGCAAATTCTGTGCATAATCGTATACATTTGTGTGCGTTTATTTAGATCGTTCTTTCTAATAATACACGAATTGGCTAGACCACTAATGTGGCCATATCAAATAGGGTAGTGAAATGAATAAATTAGCAAATGTTATGCCTCTTGTTTATGCATGCAAATATTGAGCACTTGTACGGGAACTGATTTTTCTATTTCATAATATTAATTATGTCTGTATTAATAGCCTAGGATACCTTATGTAACCATAAATATTTTGTGGAAATATACAGATTGGGATAAACGTTCGATGAGACTGCATAGACGAAAAACTTTTGTCGTTACTCTTTTGAAGTCCCTAATAAAGGCTACTCTTGTTTCTCATGACTACTTCATGGAAACTGGTAAGTAGTAATTCTAGCCAAATTAGATTAACTACACCGATGTGGTGGTTTGCCATGCGTTGACAACGCGGATCTCGTCATAATAGGGATAAATCTTAATTATCTTAGTCAAACGCCCAAGAATTTTGTCTCTGGTCACGCCTAACTTGTCTTCTACCGATGAATGATCAACAAAGGAAAAACTAATCCAGTGGATAAATTGCTATGACTTCCTCGAGTTATGTTTATTTTGAAATTAAAATTTATATATATATATATATATATATAAGTATATATATATATATATATATAATTTTATTATTAATGATTTTATACAGTATATTTTTTACGAAAAGAAACAATTAATAATAAAGTGTATATGTTGTTTATAATAATCAATTTATTTGGTAGGTACACAATTACACATTACAATCTTACAGTTACTTACATGCTTGGTTTTGATCTTCATTGGTGACTGAGAACTAACCTGGTTTTTCAGTTTTACTTTTATCTCTTGTTGGTGGTTAAGTGCGTGTTGATTTGTGAGTACGTGAAGGTATGTCTGTTAGAGCCTCTGAATGCGTGTATGTATGTCTGGATGTGCATCTTAGTGAGTGTTTATGGTCATTCTTATTGAATTAAAATGTGATTTATGAAATCTGGTTATACTTATAATGATGAATTGAGTTTTATCTAGGATATTGCCTTGTTAGCTATTGCATGTTTTGAATGTGTTCCGCGTGTGTTTTCTAGTGTGTCGCATTGTTCCGGGGTTTATTTATATACTCAATGATATAAAATGTAGTATCTGACTAGCATTTGTTGGGCAGGGACTGAAATCAGAACTTTTCAGCTCATTAGAATTATACAGAAAGTGTCTCATAAGCAGCCGAGTCATTACAGAGAAACACATAGATCAACTAAGAAAATTAAATCGACAAAACCATATGACTTACGGACCCCTACAAAGGATTAGTGGTTGTTATAATTGAAGAACGATATAATATAAGATTGATAAAAACTCAATCCAAACTAAACAAAAGAGAGATCTCAACAAATATTGAGGCAAGAATAATTTTTTTTTGGAAAAACGAGGAAAAGAAAGCTTTGATTCAGTGGCTCAATCCGAAAACGAATCAGGATTCGCAGAATAAATTCAAATGCGAAATCAATAGGAACGAACCCCGCAAGACTGTACGACTAATTAAAATCTCTTTTAAAACTGTAGTTTTAAGAGCTCCTCAGATGCGCCTTATTATGTTAATAGTCCAAGCACTTTTATATTAACCAGCTTGGTTTCTCTGAAAATTACTTCAATCAAAACGAAATGTCGTAAACGCCATCATTACCAGGAACTTTTACAACTTCGCAAGTGACCTATGGGCTAAAAAATCTAAGAAAGCACAATGGCCTTTTATGATGTGCTCTTCTGATTTACGAACATTCTACAGGAAATAAACTGCGACTTTTTTTGTGTGGCCTGATTGAAATTGACTTTTAGAATTCTCCTCTAGACTTTAAATAACTTCAAAGTCCTCATATTAGCATGCACATAATCGTGCATTTTAGATTTTATTTCTGACACTTTAATGGTGCGGATATTGGAAGCTGCATTTCATCACTCATTGCAGATTTAATCGTACGCCATTTTGAGCAGTAGAGCCTGGTAAATATTAACAACAATTGCGTTCGTTACAAAAGTTAATCTTACTGATCCCAGTCGTAGCAAGCTAGTCCGATAACATAAAACAAGCCAATTAAGTCGATTAAGAAATCAAATTCACTGAGGATGTAGAGAAAGACAAAATCATTTCATACTTGGACATCTAAAACTTTCGATAGGATAACTGTGATTTGACAATGGCATTAAACAGAAAACCAACTTTCACTGGGATAACTGTGATTTGACAATGGCATTAAACAGAAAACCAACTTTCACTGGGCAACCCATTAATTGAGCACACAGAGTATCATGAAATTTACTGCAAGGTATCATTTTTTTAATTTTCCATAAACCCTTCACAGTCTGCATATTTTCATTTATGTGCGGTAGCATGCCTTTTGGACGTACGCAAAAGCAAATAATAAACATAATCTGGCAACAATTACCCCTAATATTGATTAAAACAGCCTGGCAGCGTGAGCGAAATCACCTATTGTAAGCATCTATTTGAAACAGAGCAGAGAGTTAATTTGACGAACTTCTTCATTCTACACAAAGCAAAGTCAGAAAAATTATTATAAATATAAGCGCTGTTTGTATAAAACATCAAGCACTCGGCATAAATATTTAAAAGAGCCACAACAAGATATTTTGCTTGACTGATCACGAATCACATAAGCTAATGGCAACTTACTCATCTCCAGAATAGCTCGCCTATCTATTAGACCAGCGTAATAAACAAGCGATCGGATTGACAACAAACCATCATCATCAACAGAGGCGGCAATTAATCATCAAGATGAACAATCAGAACTACAGTCCGTCAATCGTGAGCTGCTACTGGGAAGACAAAATAAAAATCATGACTACTGCGATGCGAAAGAAAACGTTTGAAGAAAAAAACATTCGTAAACGCTGTGGCCAACATATTGAAAGCCTGGCCAAAATTCCATTCACCAATACGGGAATAACCAATTCCAAAACATCAAATGGTAATAAAAAAGGAAAGACCCATAAACACACATAGACATGCACAAATACACAAAATATGCGCACACGAAAAGCGTAAGGCAATTAACTAAAAACAAGAAATATAAGTGAAAATAAAAATCAGAATTTTTTTTCATTCATTTAATCAAATGAAAATTCATACTGTATATAATAGAAGCATCGTAACTTTCAGTTGAAATTGATCGAAATTAACCTTTCATTAACCACAATACACAAATACGTTGTTACTAAAGTTGTTTTAGATTCCAATCATATATATATATATATATATATATATATATATATATATATATATATATATATATATATATATATATATATATAAGGTTCTAATGACACGATTTTGAATATATATTCAGTCTACATAAACTAAAAATATAAAAAAGGTAGGAAAGTCAATATATTAGGTAGACTGGATTCCTCCCTATTAGGAACTCGTCAAGTAATTGCCAGAATTTGTCCCGACTGAAGCTAAAACCGGTGCAGGTTTGGATTTATGTTCATCATTCTCACCATTGTTCATACATATTTATAAAGGAATTATTATAGAAATTGTCAATATGAGCTAAGCAGTGTATTAATATCTATTAACCCATGTACGTATTCGCTTCTTTGGGACAAATCAATTTTAGTACTTAGGGCAGTAGCAAGGTCGAATTGAATGAATGATCATTTTATTCAGGCATAGGGTTCATCAAGGAAACCACAATATTCATACAATGAAAGGAAATCTGAGGTTTATATAAACTATGTTAGACTAAATTTACCTCAGGTGACGATCTGTTAGTCTTGATTTCCGATCTTCTGTTTTAAAAATTATCATAGTGATATTGAATTATATTCTGTCGTAACAAGTTTATTCGATGTCCATTCCATAATTGGCATTTTGGCTTTTTTACAATAATCTATAGCAGTTTTCTATTTGTAGTATTGCATCAAATGTAACACCGAATTATGCAAAAGCTCGTCACGCACTGTTGGCCTAAGATTTATAATTACATCACAATTTTTTAATCCGTTGACTTGAGAAAACAAAATTTGACGCAATCTATTGATCATTAATTCAATCACTATGCGAAGATTTCCTGGGTTTTGTGGTGATTCGTTCAATAACAGCGAAACCTTAATATATTGGATGAATTTCTCTAGTTATCTTATACACCTGAGTATAACTGTTGAAATTTACCAATAAAGAAATGCTGTGTTCTTTAGTAAGATCAAAATAAGACAAATAACAATAAACCTAAAATTCACAGTACCCTTCCCATGTTCAAAAACAGAAGAAATTTTATCAGATACAAGAAACGCTTCTTTCTCATTATCTCCTCAAGTATTTAAAAAAGAGCATATCTTTACATATACAAATGAGAAGGCAGAAAAAAAAGAAATATGTAAACATAGAGAGAGTGTGTTTAAATATGTTTACATATTTCTATCTTGTTTTTGCCTTCCCATTTAGATATAAAGATATTTTCAGTAGTAGATATTTAACGAGATAATGAGGAAGATGCGTTTCTTGTATCTGATAAAATTTCTTTTGATTTTGCACACAGGAAGGGTACAATGAATTTTATTAAAGCTCATATTTTACAAAAAATAAACGTAGAATATAACTTTGAAATAATGAATTAAATTTAAAATATAATAGCTAATAGTTGCCTGGAATCACTAACTGTCAACTTTGTTTGCAATGTCTGGTGATGGTCCATTGCGGGCTAACTCATTGAACGAACGCGTATGGAGGCCCTGACTACTTGGTGAGTCCAAACTTTTATCATTCTGGCAACAGGTCTCTTCAACAGCATAGAACATACTGACAGTCTCCATGATTTTACAGAAAAGCGTAAATGCATCCGCCTCCATGTAGCCTGGCTCCAGCAGATTAAACAGAACACTGTGTTTTGTCGTCGTAAACTGCGAAAGACGCTGCCACTCAGATTGCGTTGCTTTGTTGTACGCACTATGATCAGCTCGAAGCACATAAATTATTGGAGCTAATATTTCGTGCATGCCTTGGCAGTAGCGGCAACCTAGGTGTGACCAAAAACGCATTACAAAGTAAAAGAGCTATTTTTATTGATTCAAGTACACTGTGTAAAGGTTAAATGTTGCGATATGTCTAAACAATGGCCCACATAGTCTATGGCAAACCAGTGATATTTGAACGACACACTGAATTTCTTCCATGACGTTTCTTATAATATTCCTCAAACATAAGAAGCAATACACATGATTGATTGTAAACTTTAGCTTCAAATTTTTACTTTTGCTGCTTTAGCATAGGAATATAAGAGAGCTCACATCCCGAGAGGTAATATTTTAAATTTGACCAAAATATAAAAAATGTCCAAATTGGGCGTTTTCACGGACAAAAATAAAATCATAATATAAATTTAAAAAGGCTTATTTAACTTGTGTACTACAAAATAAATTAAATCATGCTATGTATTACTATGCAATATGCCAGAAATTAGGGTATTATCTGTAGCAATGCACAAAGGGTCCTATCTAGGGCTGGCAACAGAAAGTCCTCGCAGAAGAATCCGTATTAGGATGAAGCAGGCAACACAATGATGAAATCAGACTTCAAGTTGAAGTGAACATAAAATAATTAATATTTGCAAATTTGTTTTACTAAATCGAGGCTCTTTATCCGAGCAAAATACTATATGTACTTAATTAAAAATAAAGCATTTGTGGTACGTTTACAAATGGCTTCTGATGGGTTGGAAACGTTGATTCAAGGATTGACCGCACAAATGAATAATTTGACTACAGAATTAGGCATAATTAAGTCTCGTCTGGATAATACCTTGAAAATAAATACCGAGGGAATCCGAGTGCACGACTCAAACAATATAAGTGGACACAACATTATTAAATTAAGATTTTGTCTTTTATGATATATCGTTTACAATTTTGAAATGAACAATAAAAGTTTATTTAATAATGTTTATATTTAGCAACATTTCTATTTACATAATCAAGTTAAAATAACTACCGAAAAGTGCAGTATGACGAATACCAAAACTGGTTTAACTTTGCTCTAACAATATGAATATTATTTTCTCAGTGATCCTTTACAAATACTAGTCATTGCTTTTATTTTATTAAAAAACTTGTAACGCATTTAATTTTGTCTGGTTCACTAGTTGTGTTCAAAAACTATCTATTCTAAAAATGAGTTAAATTTGATCGATGCGATTAAATGTTGTCACATACACAATTACGAGTTTCATTACAAATCTTGTCTGTGATCGTGTTTCCTTGGTACTCCCTGTGGTTATCAACTTGCATATATGCTATCAATTTTTATGGAAAACTTTATAGTCTTGTATTATGCTTTATCAATCAATCGTCCGGGAAAATTATATTTATCTAAAATTTTGTAATATGTTAACTATACAGCGAATAGTGCATGAACCAATATCATACACTTCAGCTTAACAAACGTTTAAAAAACCATTAAAATATAGCTTGTATTTAAACGAAAACTGTACTTACGTATTGATATGAAACACGGAGACAATTTTATCGTTCATTACTTAGTGTTCAAAAAAAATATTAAATTTTGCCACAAAAAAATAAATTCTGTTCTCAAATTCTTCTTTGTTGCTTGATCACTGTTTTATTGCGTGTAGAATACGAAAACGCTCAGTAAATTACATACACCACATCCTATTTAGGCTGGATAGACAAATATGCTATTTGTAGTAATAGAAACCCGGATAAAAAAATTTTTAATCCACAGCGCTAGACAGACTAATAACATGGTAGTTAATTTGTTTTAGCAACGTCCATGAAAGATCTATGTGGTGTTCCTGCAGTCAAGATATCACATTTATTCTGCGCAAATGCGAAAAGATTTTCTACATTGAATTTCACACAGGGGTTTATAATTTTAATTTCTTTAAGTCAAAGTGATAACCGTCTGGTCTATCAGTCTATGGATTGGAATTGACAACTTACGTCTGTATATTGGTCAACAGCCTTTTTGGGGCTCATGAACGACTACTTTTATTTCATTGATAATAAAAACAAATGCTATAATTTATCTGATACGCTATAAATGTGATTTCTATAGTTATTTTCTATTTAAGCTTCCTTATGTAGGGAAAAGGGTCTCTCCCAGACGGAATTTTCAAACAAGGTTATTTTAAATTAAATTGCTTTTTTCAGTTAATTGAAACTTATCATTGTGTGGCAAAACCAAAAATGGTATACAGTCATATTTTGCATGCGTTGACACAAAACAGGTAGGGCGTAAGCTTTGCTGCAAACTAATTAAGGTCTCTTGATTGTGACTTGTTTTGAAGGTCTAATAAAATATCAAGCAACGCATCAGCTGTCAACAGTTGTTATTGGCTTCCTTAAGCGATCCGTGTCAAAGAAGATCTAAAAAAATCAAATTACACTGCGCAGGAGCCCTTAATTTGTTTCCAGCAAGCTTACGCCCCATCAGTTTTTTGTCAACGCATGCAAAGTATGTCTGTATACCATTTTTAGTAGAAATAACGTATTTGTACATCGAGCCTGAATTTGATTTGATGCATGTAATTTCTTGAGAGTTTTAATATTTTTCATCCTTTTCGTTTTAATTTTCTGCCTGATTTTCTACTCGCAATAAAACAGTGAACAAACAACTGAGAAGAAGTTGAGAACAGAATTGTATTGTTTCTAGCAAAATTAAATATTTTTTAGAACATAAGGCAAAGTATTACTAAGTATTGAACGCTAAAACCATTCTCAGTGTTTCACATTAATACTTAGATATGGCTGTCCGTACAAATACGAGCTAATTTTTAATGTTTTTTGTAAATGTTTGTTAAGCTGTAGTGGTTAATTTTGGCTCATGCACTCTTCGCTGTGCTGTTAACATATTACGACAGTTTAGATAAATATAATTATACTAGACATTGAAAACTGGAAAAATAGTGAGGTTCTTTTTATTTTAAATTTGCAATTAAAACGATCATGCGAAAGCTGGAGAATTATTATTCTCCACGATTGACTAATATAGCATAATTGAAAACTAAGACGTTCTCCATACAAATTGATGGCATATCAAAAGATAATTAATTTAATAGGAAAACTGTTTTATTCTATACGGAAATCAGGTTGACAACAACTTTCGTATTTATAGAATGAAAAGGTTAGACACGGAATAATCACATAATGGCAATAATGTGCCAGCAGTCATCTAATTGAAGGCACCGTCACTGCGTTTTTAGTGAATTAAACTTTAATTTTATTTCAATAAATCTTTGGAGAAACGCATTTGCCAATTGAGGTTTCAGTATTGATAGCACATCAATTTTTAAAAATTTTAAAGTTTCACGTATTATTCTGTTTGCCCCAGCACGTAGTAAGATCCGTTTATGTGTAATTCAATCAACATAAGCCTGCAATTTATTTCAGAGTCAGTGTCTGTTTTCAAAGTTTTAACAAGCTAAGCGCAGTAGTACACCTATACAGAGTTGATCGCCTGACGTAATCATTTTTATATTAGTGAAGTAGAGAAAAAAGACAGCCTTGACTCTCGGATTAAATCAGCATCAACTTTATTTGTTAGTTATATTTCTTTTGTTCAACTTTGAGCAAATATACGTATATATTTATTGTGTTTTACTACAAAAAATCATGAATTAGGTAGACCACGAAGTTATCGAAGAAGGATAGTTGCAATTTTACTTGTTTAAATAAATTTAAAAAAATTAATTTTGTATTATGCGTATATATTAATGGTACTTTTAATCTAATTAATGCATTTTTTAATTTAGATAATCCAGAAGATCCTAATTGCCTAAAGATTTGGCTGAGTATAAATTCAATTTTAAAGTTTTTTCCCGTTAAACCTTCTTGGCTAGTATTTAAATATATTTAAATGAATTAATGGGAAATATATTTGCTATTTAGAAAATTTATTTTATGATTTTTGACAGTATTAACATAGAATGCTTTTCATAACTATATACAGTTTATTGAGATTTGTTGTCTGCAGGAGTTATAAAATGAGTCTATATCAGGCAAGCATGTATTTTATTATTGTCTTTAAATCATAAATGCGTCTCCATTTGTTTGTTTTTACTTCTTATGGTTAAAGTATTACTGAAAGAAGTATCTTAGTTTTGATATGTCCTGGTTGAGCAAATTATTATGTACCGGTACACTCTCATTAAACTCACGACCAAAAAATTAATGAATAATAAATAAAAAATAAAATTCCGAAAAATTATTCTTAAGTACGTATAGCATAATACAATTGAATTCCGTCGATAAATGTTTGGAGAAAATTTACATTTTCGTAGACGGGAGTTATCGAAACCATATATTGTTACATTAAGCAACTTCATTTATTTCATTCGAGACATTAGGAGATTTGAAATATTGAAATATTTAGCATTTAATTGGCTAACACCATGTACGCACAAACTAACAATCCATACGAAGCAAATACAAACAAAAACGAAACGCAAGTGTGAGTCAAAATTTGTTGCTAAATTAAATTTGAAGAATGTTCTAGAAAAATTCCATAAATAACCAGAAATGAATACTGTTCTTAACTTAACGAAATGGGCTGTGATATATTTAACTGTCATAAAAATATGGCATGTATAAATATAGAAATAGAAATGCCCGTAAAAGGAGCCAATATAAAATGGTCCATGTTTGAGGGCCATCCAATATATATATATATATATATATATATATATATATATATATATATACATCTATTTCATATATATATATATATATAATAAAGTATTTCAGCCTTCTTTCGCTATTTTTCGTATTTTGCAGCATCGTTTCCTCTCTAGCAATTATTCTCTCAATTTGTTGTGTGCACATTACGTACGCATTTTTCTTGAGGTATTATTTGTTTACCTAACAGTTGCCTGTCTAATTTTAACCTCTACCAATTTGTTTTCATTCCAATATCTTCGATTGGATTCAAACTATCCTAATTACGCAAAGGACATAAAAGAACTTATTCTAATATATAAACGAAAGGTTTAGATTAATTTTGAGGGTATTTTCATCAGGCACATGGTGCGACCTTGAGAAGTCACTGCGCAACATATTGCTGATTTTTATATGCGTTGCATTGAAAAAAATGTACTCTAAGCTATACGGCAGATTTTAGGATAACCTATTCCTATTCTTTCTTAACAAAAGTAATTTAGCAAGCATCCTTGAAATAGAGAACATAATATATTTCCAAAGAAGTTTCGAAATGGTAGAAGAGTTCAATGATACATTACCTTACCTGGTGATACATTTAATTTAAGAAAATGTAGACAGTCTTGTTCATGCCCTACACAAGAAATCAATGCGCACGTAAAACCATATTCATTAAAAATGTGTTTGCCTAGATCAAACAACGGAACTAGGTGTGCAATCTAGCCAACTGTTCAAGAAGTATCAATTCTGAAAAAATAAAGGAGAACTCTTCAATATTGAAAGTGGTATGACAGAACGGTATATTAATCGGATGATTTATTCGTGTAAACATGAAATCCAGGCAACATTCTTCAGAAGACAATGACAACAAAGTCCTTCCCAATTAGCCACATCAAATTGAATCGCCGACACCAATCATAAGTAGAAAACTAAGCCGAGTAACACGTTTTAATTTTACAAACACAATTTAAAATATCATTTTTATGCACACCGTGCTGTAAAAGTATATGATAAAGGTAAGCTTCCAATGTTATCCAAATCGCTATTCGTTCAAAATTGTAAATGTAGCTATAATAACTTTAATGAGCAGCCGTATCAATCTAAACTTGTTAAAGAAGTTTAAAAGCGAAAGTCCAGTACCAGGGTGGATGTCCATTATAATGAAAATGGTACAGAAAGCTTACGATGCAAATTTTTCATTAATTTACGTAGCAAATTCGAACAGGTAAACAGAATAAAAATAGATTGCAGAACTGAACGAATCATCACAAAGTTTTCCCGTATCAGAAATAAATCCAGGACCAAAACCTATAATAACATAATCATCAGCAGTTTCATCATGAACTGTAAAAAATTATTCTCTGAACAAAAGAGGAAAATGCTAAATTATTTGCAGTAAACTGTGTGGTTACAAATCCGTCAGAGGATAAAGGCAGACAGACAATTAACATGACCAGAAATAAAAAATCAACAAGAGCGCAATCCTTATCGTACCATATACACAGATCATTATCAAAGCTATCTTTACCATTTGTTACAAATGGTACAGAATTATGTAGGTGGCACACAGATTATTTGGAGTATAAATGTAGAATTAAGTAAGTAGGAAATAAGTCGGCCAGAAGAAAAACAAACATGCGATTGCGCAAGGTGGCGGAGCTGTAGATAATGTGTCAAAGTCCAAGAAGTATTCGCGTTGTCAGTATCTCAATGCAAGCGACTACTGGGATACACGATGCAGTAAGCCAAAGAAAAATAAGTAAAAAAAACTAACTGAAAAGTTATTGCCGTGCGGATAAACACAATTACACGCAAAATATTACCTGCCAACTTACAATAACACGTATATATATATATATATATATATATATATATATATATATATATAATATTCTACAATGTGAGCTTGAACAGAATAAAATACAATAAAATTTACATCTGAAAAAAATATAAAGAAATTTTATCAAATATAAAAAAAATTTCTTTCTCATATTCTTCTGGAGTATCTTCAAATGAACATATATATACTTATATATATATCAGTAGGAGCCGGTATTACGCATTTTAACCACTATATATTTGAGTGAGGAATGTGGGAAAATAGAACGGTACAATGTCCTAAACGTACGTGAGTTAGCGTCGAAGTCGCACTGTCGAGACTATATATGATGTTAGATTCACTTCCGTAGGTTTACATATTCGTCTAGGAGATAGTACCGTCCAATTTTCCCACATTCCTCACCAAAATATATTGTGGGTAAAGGACGAAATACAGGCACTTACTGATAAGTCGGTAGAAAGCACGAAACGAATGTGCACGAGATTATACTTTCTGTTCATGCTGGTTATGGTTTATTCTCCTGGTCATAATTTAAATAATTTTTTGCTAGGTGCGCAACACCTAATACATAATTGCATATATATATATATATATATATATATATATATATATATATATATATATATATATATATTAGTTCTCTGCAACAAACAGTATCTAACTGTTATATATTTAATTGAATGATGTCATGATTACCGCGAAATGTGATAACTGATATCGATCAAGGCCAGAGTGTATGGATTTACTGGAGTAACAGGTGTTCAGAAATAGTTGTAATTCTCAATTTTGGTGAACTATAGCATACATTGAAATCCATCGTGTTGGTACCATGTACCGACTCGGCAACCATAGTGTTAGTACCATGTACCTTTCGGTACTATAATTTTGGTATCGGGTACTGACACAATAGCCATAGTGTTGGTATCCTTTACAGACTCGCTATATATATTAAATAGAGTGAGTTAGCGTTGAAGTCGCATTGTCGAGACTTTGTATGATGTTAGCTTCCTTTTTTGCATGCTAACCCATTCGTCTAGGAGATTGTATCGCCCGATTTTCTCACATTCGTCACCCAAATATATAGTGGTTAAAGGGCGTAATACCGGCTCGTACTGATGACGCGCCAGTAAGCACGAAACGAATGTGCACGATATTATACTTGTCATTCAGGCTGCCTTTTGTTTATCCTTCTGGTCATAATTAAACAAATTTGTTACTAGGCCACAACACCTAATACATAATTTTCACAACTAATTTTTCCAGAGTTAATATAGATTATATTGAACGTACTATAATTTTTTGAGAATAAGAATTTATATTGACTATTCTGTAAAGATTAAAAAATTTGCATAATCACATTCAATAAAGAATTTATCTTATTATTGTCAATAACAGCCCTTTAATCGCGAAGAATTCCAATGCGTTCAATAAAATATGCCCACACGCAGACCAAATTAGTTAACGCAAGAAGAGAAGAAAAAAAAAGAAAAACTTATATTTTGAATAAAATCACTTGACTAACAGAAATGCAGATTATTTTCTAATTTAGCACTATGACAATCAATAAAATTGATTGTCAAACTATAAATAGAGGTCTGTACATAAAATGTCCTTAAATTGGTCCCAAGTAAAGTAAAGCAATTGAGATCATCAAATCCAGTTCACACTAAATACGTTAACATGTTTTTTTATGCGTGCATAAATCAGGCTGCTGCCTGTTTATCCATGGAGAATCATATTAGCTAACCCATTTCTGTTAATGCATCTAGTAATTAACATAAATTGCAAATCTGGAGAACATACTTGCGAGGTTTTAATGATACCTTGCGCAATTGCAGACGTGTATTGAAGCTTTGATTTGAACAGGCGTTTAATTTAGGAAAATGCTGTTTAATATGACTGATTAAACTCTAGTTGATCAACCTGCGTAAGTTGATCGAAAGTATTCTATATATATATATCTATATATATATATATATATATATATATATATATATATATATATATATATATATATCATAAAGTTTTATTTAAGGTCGACATTAACGGTTGCTTTTTAATTGCTGCCAAAGGTAAATTTGTATAATCCCAAATATATGTCGTAGTTTAGCTACATTAAATGTACGAGTTAATGCCGTACCAAATTTCTTCTGTGCTGTGCAGGAAAGAGCATCCAACTAATATGAGATATTCAGGTAAATTGCTCTGTTTGCTGATCGCCAATGCGTCTGTTTCTTTTTATTTCCCTTTTTAATAGGTGGCTTAATCGATTTTACACGCTATCCATTAGACGTTAGATTGTTTGTTGCTTTAGTATATTCGTCATTTATTGAATCTGGTCCGACTAATCTGTCAATTCTTGCCAAACAGACGTGCACTGTTGACGATTAATATTCATAAAGAACGAAACTGCTATATTGCAAATACTGTACAGACGAGCCTGATTTGTGGTAATTTTTTCTATTTAATATACCATCGGTATCTTTCTTTTGTTATACATACAAGAAAGGCAGACAATCGCCTTTCTCATGCGCCTTAACGAAACTTTGCCACCGTATTTGAATCTAATAAAATGTCATTTTAATTTTTAACATAGAAAGGGTAGTATAAATTTCTCAACATTTTGTGATGACTAATGTTTTATATTTTAAATTACCTTGACAAATCTAAATTTATCACTTTGCTCAATGAAGGTCCAAACAAAATCACAATTCATTAATTTGTTCAGTTGAGTAAACAAAAAAAAATCACGTGATTACAATGAATAAACAAAATATAAATAAGTAGCATAACTATTTTTTCTTTTAAGCTTCTATATTTTCACTGTCCATATGTATATATATATATATATATATATATATATATATATATATATATATATAGACAAAAATTGATATTTTTAAAATAAAATTGTGAGCTTCAGATAGAAAATTATTTCATTTTATAAAACCAGACACACAGCATAGAAAAACTACTGTCACTCACGCATACTGATGCGTTTCGGTCTTCTATTATCATAATGAGAATACAAAGGCAAACTGATTTATGAGGATCAAACCGCATTT
>JAQBSW010012158.1:0-17653 GCA_029291075.1 Eudiplozoon nipponicum | reverse complement strand
GCCTTTGGTTTATCCTTCTGGTCCCAACTGAACTAATTTGTTACTAGGTACGCAACACCTAATACATACTTGCATGTATATTAGTTCTCCGCAACAAGCAGTATTTAACTGTAATAATTACACTATTACCATGATCTTCCTTGTCTGGATTGCAATTATTTTAACTCGCTGGCCTATTTACTTACTTAGTTACGAACTTTTGATCAACCTTGATTATAATAGTTGTTATCGCGTAACCAATGTTTGTTTAATTATATAAAAGACCATTTATCCTGACAGGAATGTTTAACTCATGTATAGTTATTACTTGCCCCTTCCTAAGCAATGAGGTCACCCATAAGTGTGCCATGTTACATAGCGGGAATTTTAAAAATGGATCCTAAGCGTGCAAATTGAAAGTGGCATGCAGTCAATATAGTTTCACTTAGATGAATGTGCACGCGCATGCAATTCTATTTAGCTGAAGGTTTGCAAGACATAAACAAACGCATAAACAAACTCAATGTACGTTTATGTAGTGAAACATCAGTAATGGGTATGAATGATAACGCTTTGACGAAATCATTACTTCTTTAAATCAAGTTTGCGTGCTTGAAGTAAACACCAATCCCATTGTATTTAACCAGTCATCGAACAACATAACAAAACTACCGCCAGCTGCAACGCACTGACGCGTTTCGACTTTCCATGATCATCGTCAGAGTACGACGGCAAACTGACTATCGAGGATCAAACCGCATTGAATATATATGGAAAACAAATTTAGATATGCGGCTCTCACCTCTAGCAGTCTTGCATACATTGAACTTGACTGGAAATGTCGGCTGCACAAATTCTATGCAGTCACGAATATTAACTGTTTGCAGCTTTCGCCACATATACATATATAGGCAATACAATTTAAACAATAATTGATTGCGCGGGTGGTGGTAACAATTCTTTAAATCAAGTTTGCGTGCTTGAAGTCATTACTTGTCTACAATTCTTGTGATGAACGGACAATTAAATATGACTCGCGATTAGAAAGGCATAAAAGAACAGAATAAAAAACTCTCGAGATTAAAGTAGTCTTTATGGGCAACGAAATATCCTGTAAAATAGCTTGTCGAGTACACCTTTTCAACCTACTAGGACATATTTCCCTCCTTAATGATTAACTCGCCAATAACACCCAGGACGGCCGTTGGCAGTAACTACCCATTATTATTAAAAAAACTCGGTCATCAGTTACCAAATGAAGCAGACATGTTTCGGCCTAGCTACAATTTCCGCGACCGTGGCTTGAACTGGGAACATTTGTTGTAGAGTCTTTAAAAACGCACCCACTGCGCTACTCAAGCCGCGCGCTAAATGTTATTTTTATTTGCACAACATCTTATGCCTTTTAATCAAACTTTTTTTAGGCGTAGCCTATTTTTTATCACTTTCCAACTGGAAACCTCCACTCGGTCTGTAGAGAATACACAATATGTTTCCTGAGTTAGTGATATTAAATTAGAGTATTATGGCAGGTTTTTGTCATATGTATGTTGTCAATATAAGCTAAACACTGCATAAGGTTGGAAATTATATTCATCGAGGAGACTGGTATGGTCCTCATTTGTAACTAATCAAGTATTGCCAGAAGTGCCGCGACCAGATCTCGAATCGAGTACATTCGCTTCGGTATCTTGTAACGTGTCCACTACGTCACCTAGGCTGTGCACTAAATGCAATTTTCATTTATATACCAACCAATGCCTTTTTGTTAGTACTTTTTTCAATTGGAGCCTATTTTATATCGCTCTCGACCGATAGTTCAAACTGTTTACCTCCCATCTGTTATTATAAAACAGACATCATGCCACCTAGGAAAGGGACATATAATAACATTATTATAGAAAAGTTTTGCTATATATATGCTATCAGCACAAATTAAATATTAATTAAGTTATAAAATTGAATTTGTCAAGAAGACTGGCTTCGTTTTATTTTCCAGAATATTTATATGATTAAAATTTGAATGTATTACGAGCAGGTGTTTGTCGTAATGAATAAATTACAAAACTCCAAAGATAATGCGTCCCGTTTGTGTCTATTTTGGCAAGTACTTGATGAGTTTCCAATTATGACGAGACTGGTATTCTTGATCAATTGAATTTACTACACTAATCAATATTCAATTTATACTGATAATATTTATAATTAAATTCAGCCATAATACTGTTATATACTTGATGTATCATTTTTTTCTTTTCTTGAATTTTTACTCATATTTGAATTAAACGGCAATAAACCGTAAAACACCAACCATTAGCATACCACCGGATTGTGATAACGGCCAGACGCCAACGGTTGGCACAAGCGAAAGTGGTATAACCGTAGTGAACGTGCGAAGGTCGTCGAATCCAAATTCTCGATCATCGCAGCCTGCGGATCCAGTCTTGGTACCCTGGGAGCACAATCTTCCCAAAGCAAGTTGTGTATCCGAACCAGCTCCATTTGGGCCGCTTTCCGGAGCTATCAGTGCGACTTCAATGATTCAGCAACTACAAACTCTAGAAGGTCAATTCCTGGTGACATTTTTATGAGTTACGCAAGTATACAACGGCAGAATACGTTGTTTTAATATTTTACTATTTATACGAATATGCGCCCGTAGCCATAGAGCGCCCGTAGCCATAGAAATTCCGGCTTGACGACCGGCGGGCTCAAGCTAGTCGACCCGGGATTGGTAACATGAACCTTGTCGGGCCATAAAGGGACAGCCATCATCCAGTTTCATGTGAAGCCTCGAGTTTGGTCTAACTGCACTCTAACTTTTTGTTAAATTTGTAGTGACGGAATGAAAACAAGCGTTCCAGACGTGAGGGGCAAGTTTCGGCTGCTGAAGGAAACTCTGGCCACTGGCATCTGGGCAGATAGTGCTCATCAGCTTTGGTTGGCAGACTATCTAGGAGAAGGAAAACTCAGAATAAAAACCATCACTAGGAATGGGCGACCTAGTGTTCTTTTACAGTCCACATATAACCATGACAAGTACAACTTACAATAATTACATACTGCATCGGCCGTCGCGCAGTATAAAAAGGGTCGCCTTATCTGCTGAGCCGTGCAGGGTGGATAAGCGAAAACAGGCTACTGCAGGCAACTCCAACTCGATATTCGATTCTGCGTCCTTTCCTTCCCCTTCCTCTTCTCAATCTTACAATAACTCTATTTTAGATACTATAAATATGGATGGTTTAGATCATAACACTGAGCCCAATACTAGGTTGCCAAATATCGAAAATGGTTCTTGTAGACGATCATTTATTAAACCTAAGTTAGGTTTTAACGTAGGCGCATTTAATGTGCGAACATTAAAACAACTTGGACAGCAAGAATCTCTTGCTCGTACGTTGGATAAATTATAAATCGACATATGTTGCGTATCTGAAACCAGAATACAGGATCCTACGTGTATTACAGAACTAGTTGCACCATCCCTATCTACGCGTTATTGGCTTCGAACATCTGCATATGCTCCTACCGATTGCAGCACAGAAGAAAGCAAGGACGCTTTTTACTCCGAATTAAGCTCCTTACTAAGTAAAGCACGAAGTTCGGATATAGTCCTGGTTATGGGTGACATGAATGCTCAAGTTGGTCGCTTAAGCAACACAGAATTTCATTTAGGTGGAAGATACACTCTAAGCTCGACTCGCAATGATAATGGTGAACGGCTTTTGGATAGCTGCGCTGAACATAGACTATATTTAAGTAGTACAAATTTCAGACGTAGTGTTAAACGTTGTGTTACATGGCGTCCTCCAGCACCCGGACAACGGTGGACTCAAATAGATCATGTAGCAATTAGTTATAGATGGCGTGGTTGCATCCAGGATTGTCGCTCTTTTTGGAACACTTATGTCGACTCAGACCATGCACTTATCCGTTGTAGATTTGCTCTAAAATTTTCCGGGAAAATAATTAAGAATAAACCCCTAATTGATGTAGGCAAACTCGAACAACCGTCCATTCGAAAAAACTATGAAAATATTCTTAAGGCTAATCTAACTGGTCTGAATAGCGAAAATCCGAATATACTTTGGTCCAATATAAGTTCCACTATGCACAATGCAGGTACTACTGTATGTGGCATAGCAGGCCCCCGTAGAAATAATCACTGGGTCTCTGTAAAATCTATGGAGATACTCGAAATAAGGCGCCAAATTCCACCTGGCTCGACTCTTAATAATACTCGTCGCAATATAAGACGCCAACTTAAGCGCAGTCTAAAAGGCAATCTCGAAAACTTTTGGAGGAGAAAGGCTGAAGAAATGGAAGTAGCTTTCGCGTCAGGTAACAGTCGCTGTTTGTTCCAACTTATACGCACAACAGGTCCGAGAAAGTTAAAAGTTAGCGAAACTATAAATGATAGTAACAACGAATTAATAACCGATAAAATAAGTCGTCTTGACAGGTGGGCTGAACACTTTAGAGATCAATTTTCTTGGCCACCCGCGTCAGTTCCGCTTCCCGAAAGCATGTCTGCATCAACAGTGTGGAATGTTAGTCCCGAAGAACCATCCGAATTAGAAGTACGCGATGAAATCCTATCTCTTAAGCGCCGCAAAGCCGCCGGCCCCGATGATCTGCTTTCGAGATCGTTTAAGGATGGTGGCGATATAATTTCAGGAGCGTTGACCAAACTTTTTCATACTATATGGAATGAGGAAACCGTACCACTTGACTGGAATGAGTCGACCATCATTCCCATCTTCAAAAAAGGCAATCGTAATTCGTGCGATAACCATCGTGGTATAAGTTTGACTCCGGTCGTATCAAGGTTATTTGCTTCGATTATCCTACGTCGTCTTAGCGCTTCACGTGAATCACAAACAAGAGAAGAACAGGCCGGATTCCGCGCAGGACGAGGTTGTATAGATAATATTTTTACGTTAAGGCAAGTTCTCGAACAGAGACATTTATATCACCGTCCCACAATAGTCGTCTTTCTAGACTTCAAGGGTGCATTTGATTCGGTGGATCGCAATGTTTTATTCCATATCTTATCGAAAAGCGGTGTGCCCACTAAATTTGTTAATATTATACGAGCTCTCTACACAAATACTTCTGGTCGCGTTAAGGTTTACAACGAATTAACGCATAACTTTACAACCAGCAGTGGTGTTCGTCAAGGTTGTCCACTTTCCCCATTTTTGTTTAATTTTGTAATCGATGCTATTATGAACAACACTCTCACACATTCAGGACGCTGGAGTTGAAGTTCTCCCGGGAGATAAACTAGTCGATCTTGACTATGCGGACGATATCGTACTATTATTCGACAATCAGCATGCTGCCCAGACCACCTTAAATAGATTAGCAAACGTTGTTCCGTCTTTCGGTATGAAATTCGCACCCTCTAAATGTAAGATACTGTTACAGGATCACCCACCGCTCACTCCAACGTTGCGACTGCAGAATGAAGATCTTGACATAGTCGACAGGTTAACATATCTTGGGAGCTCTATCATTAACGTAGGCAATATGTCCGACGAGGTGAGAATACGGATCGCGAAAGCTAGAGTAGCTTTCTCGAACCTTCGTCATTTATGGAGAAACGCGAATATTTCAATTTGCCTTAAAGGTCGTGTTTACAATGCATCTGTACGCGCAGTCTTACTATACGCTAGTGAAACTTGGCCTCTTAGAGTTGATGATCTGAGACGCTTACAGGCATTCGATCATCGTTGTTTGAGAAGTATAGCACATGTTGGTTACCAACAACGAATAACTAACGTTGACATCCGTAGACGTATTTTTGGATCTGACAATAAGTGCTCGTCTTTAGAAAAGCAAATAAGGCTCCATCAACTTCGTTGGCTCGGTCACGTTTTGCGTATGCCCTCATTCCGATTGCCCAATAGAGCTCTGTTCTCTCATCCAGCACCAAATTGGCGTAAGAAACAAGGTGGGCAGATTTTGACATGGCAGAAACAATTAAAGTCACATCCAAATTGGGTAGTATAGGATCCACTCGTCTGCCGGGATGGGGTCCTCGTGCACATCACAGTTCTTGGTTAGAAACCCTTAGCGATATGGCAGCGAATCGAGCTCAGTGGCGATCTTGTTGCAAATTTATAGTAGAATCATCTTCGTAACTTTCTTTTCTTAGTAGGGCAAAGTTAGCTGCGAGGTTCGGTTTGTTTATGACGTAATACGGTGAAATCCGCAAGGAAGCTGTGTTGCTGATGTCGCCTTGCCCGAATGCTAACTTGGCCATAATTGTGTTGTGGAGAGGTTTAGTTTGCCTCATTTCTGTGAGTTATCCTGATAAATTTACTCATAGTAGCAAGGTTTTCCTTCTCTCTCTACCCCTCTCCCTCTCTCGTAAATCTCAATAATAATTTATCTAAATTCACTTATATACTTTTTTTCACTCCTTATGGTTATATGGCAGTGAAACATTAGTCACTTGACTTTTGTGTGGCTGGAAATGATGATACGAATATCTTGCAGCACATACGATGCTGGTTTAAATGCTTTGAACCATATAAGAATAATATATTCATAACAATTTAAAATAAAGTGGATGTAGTCAGTCGCATAATAAAGTCTGACTTAGAAAAAAATTGCACATGCGGTGTAAGAAAGAACCTTTGCCTACACTCGAAATTAAATAAACAATTCGGTAAATATTGATTTCAGTTGTTTTTATTAAATTATATGCAAAAGATTTCAGCCACTTTGTGCAGGCGGATTATTAGGATAGCTATTAACGCGCGTTCTAAATCCATAGGTGAATTCATGTCTGTAATTACGCAATCTCTTAGACAGACACGTGGCGTATACTAATCATACATTGCTTTTATGATCCGTACTCAGTGAAAAGATATAAGTGAGTTGACACTGTACGCAGCCGGGCTCATATAATCGGAAAGTGAATGTAAATTTTATGAGCTTTGAATTTGCGTAATGCAGTGCACATACATAATTGAACTACTCTTGATTTTCCTCTTCCAGACGGAATTTTTTTTGTTTTTTTTCGGCTGAAGAACACTACTTTTTAAGTCCTTTTGTTAATATTTAAGACGAAAATATGAAAAAAATTATCTTACGTTGAACAAGGTTTCTTTGTAATTTTTTCAATGAGGCAAGTAGTATGAATTTTATTAATTCTCGTATTGGGAACATTTTGGCGTGCCAAATTTCACACGAAAATATTCCTTTTTTAAGATATAGCGGATGCCGCAATCTTTTTTACTTTCAACAAAGAGTCGAAGTCTGTTTTTCTATGCTCTCTTTTGCCTATGTTCATCAGCTTTCCCACTTCTTCATAGAGCTTCAGATACGTGGGCCTCTGCAAAAGATATCATTCTGAAACAAAGTAAAATGAGCTAATTTTTTTCAGGTCGTCATGGATAGACTTAATGAAAAATGGGAAACCAGATACTTCAGTATGTACTATTTCAGATTTTAACAAAAGGAATACATGATTAGCTAAGATGAGCATACTAAACACGAGGCTAAAAGAAATCAGTGAAAATCAATGAAAAAGATGGCGAAAATAATCTCAAGTCCGCGTAAGAAAAGAAACAATTGTTAAACACAAGCAGAGATCCTGCATATTGAGTCGTTTGTTGTTGTGCATATTAAATAATCAGAGTAACGAACCAGCTATGCGATTTCTGTCATTTAAATTAATCTTTTTTGCAATATTGTCGGATCCTTGTTATTCAGCGCAAGGTACAGATAGTTCCTTTTGTCATGTACATTGTAAATATCTAGGTGTGCATTTTCACTGGCCTTGACCAGCCCATGTGCCATAACTACTTTTACCTAGTTTTTTAGCACATGAGCAGACGAAGGCCTACGAAAATGTATGCTAGAGTATTCCCAAGAGAAAAAGTGACGGATTGCACACGGCAAGTGATACTGTTTTAGAAACAATCCATCTACTAGACTAGACCAAAATTGTTGCTGACATTGGTCAGTACGGAAACTAGGGTTCCGTTTTTCCTCAAATAAATATAATTATTGAAAGGCCGACTCTTTTGCGTGCAGAGTTCCGATATCTCTCCACTCAGTTATTTCAGTTTTTACATGATACTCGTTACGGTCTCTTCCGGTTGGAGTTTACAAAGCATAATTCATTATGCTTATTAGTGTTTTTAATTGTAGGAATTTAAAATAAATATAAGAAAATCTTGTAAAGCTATATATAGATATTGCCTTATGAATGTCTCCAGGACAATCATACCCCTTGGCTAACAAGCGAAATTCCTACTAGCTCATTTTAAAATTTATCTTATATATATATATATATATATATATATATATATATATATATATATATAAAATCAAATCTAAAATCGTGCCTTTATTGTATTTAATTATATATATATATATATATATATATATATATATATGTGTGTGTGTGTGTGTAAGTAGAGTGGAGGTCTATATTCCAAGTGACATTACCGAACTCAAAAATAAAATTTTAAAATCTAAATATAATATATGAACCGATTTAGATAGTTAACATATTACGAAATGGAATTATTCTAACCCTTTGTTACATCAGGATTGTATGAAATCCCATACAAAGACAAAATATTTCATCTGCTAGACTAAACTAAAATTGTTGCCACCACTTGTAAATAGGGAAATTCAGGTTCCGTTTTTACTTAAATAAGTATCATTATCAATAGGCCGACTATTTTGCGTGCGCAGATCCATTATATCAAGATTAGAAATGCCTGTTTTTTCAGGACAGCCGTTGGGGTTTCTTCTGTTAGGATTTTATAAGACGTAATTTATCAATCTTATGTCTTTATTTTCATGAAAGTAGAATAAATATCACAATACGGAGTCCTTTTAAATATTCTGTTATACAAATCAATATACAAGTCAATAGTTATCATGGGATAAACATCGGAATTCGCATTGATCCTTTCTTGTTTTAAATTTAATATTACTGATAATACACGTAAAGCTACTTTATATGTTTAATCAATTCAAAAGTAATATTTATTAATTAATTTAATAATTCTATGTTGTTTAATATAAATTAAAATTCCGCCTTAAACGTGATTCAATCCAGGCAGACTGGTTTCCTGTGCTCATTTGTAACTCACCAAGTACTTTCCACAATTTCCTCGACCGGGGTTCGAACGAAGGCACATTTGCTTCGTAATCTTGCATACATTCACCGCGCCACTCTTCATCGTACCCTTCGCAATTGTCAGTTACAGTCCGATGTATAATTTGATGGATCCTTGTTCAGCGTAGAGCGCACTTGGCATTTCTTTCGATCTGAAGTGCTAATTAGCCACCCAGAACTGCCATTAAAGAAAAGACACCATGACACCTGGAGGAGTAGTATGGAATTCAAGTTTTCCTGCAAGATTTTCACTATATATATGCATATATATATATATATATATATATATATATATATATATATATATATGTTTTCAGTATAAAATAAACATTGCATAAATTAGCAAAGCTAATTCATCAAATAGTCAAATTTCATGTTTATTTGGAACTCATGATGTACTTGCCCTAATTTGCCGCGACCGAGACTAGAACTAGGGAAAATTTACCACTCTACCGTGTTTCATTTGCCGTCTTGGTCTGACGTGAAGTTTCAGATACCTTAACCTCACCAACAATCGTTTTGTTTTAATTTTTAAATTAATTTTTAGTTGCCTCGACTACCAGTGAGACTCGTAACTTCACACTCTAATAAGCAGTCAATAGCGCAATTTAGGGTTGATTCTCGCTAGTCAGTTTTCCGCCGTGCTCTGATGATGACTAACAGTGATGTGACTAATAGTAGTTTTTCTCTGTTGTGCGACTAATTATATCCCAAGCTCAGAAAATTGATATATTCTAGAGTTGTTATGAGACAAAATAAATTCATGTTTTTAGTAGATATTCGAATCTATTAATATGTTATAGTATGTCAAACAATATAATAAATATATTTATAATTTTTTACTTACTGAGAAATAATAAATATTCATTTATATTTTAGGTATTACATACCTACTAACAGTCTAGTTCAGATTAGATCAGAATGATATGCCAGGGTCAGCATTGACAAGGGATATAATCTAATGTACACATGCATTACGTGCTCACTGTTAACTCATCAGTAGGATCTGGTACTACGCCACAACCCCTTAATATACTTAGTCCAAATGTACCTCATTTTATGGCACACTATATGGTAGGTTTGCGGTGTAGTGTTAACTACTACTGATGAGTCGCCAGTGAGCAGGAAACGTATATGCGCATAAGATTTTTTCTTTATTGACTTGTCATCCTATTTCAACTAACTGATGTCATAAATTCCATTTACAGTATCAAGACGTATTTCCATTGATGCATTTATTTCTTGCTGGCTGGTCATGTTGTCTTAAAATGCTAAATGCTTACTTGCACATTACTTAGTTCTTTGTAGTCTGAATTACTTAACTGTTATAGCATATATTTAGTTCAATTTTATTTATTTTTAATTGCTTATGGTTCTTTTTAGCTTCTGAAGAGATGGAGAACACACTTAAAACATCTGGCGGGAATTAAAAAATATTATCTCAATTTACTGTTGCGTCGTTATACCTTGACAAAGTTCAAGTTGCAGCTTGTACATAGACGTATGGAAATAGTTCAGGCTGACTTTGTATTCATTCAAATATCCAAAGAAAGTGCCAGACATTTCGTTTCGGACAATCTTCAAATGTAAAAAGAATTGTGCACTAAAGGTAAACTAAAAAACGTTAATCAAACATAAGCAACCACTGTTTATTTTTAGTTCAACTAATTCGTGTTGTAAAAACAGACAACATGCGGAATTAGGTAACAGAAAACACAATACAACACTGTTTAATAGAGGAACATTTTTGCAATTAGATATATTGAATTAAATATTTGATTCTTCATATAGTGAAATTTTAAAATTCCATATGAGCTTTTGGTAGATCACTCGTTTACATTTTACATTGATAACGTCCGAACTCATTTTTTCCAAAAAACATTCTCAAAACCAGATGAATTTCTGCAGACTTGATTTAAACTCCAGTCTAATTTTATTTAACTGGTCGCACAAACTAGCAAAATTACCGTTATTCATATGTTATTACATGTTCAAATGTTTCATGGTCAGCATTGGAGCACGCTGGCAAACTAACCAACGAGAATCCAACCGTAATGTATGCACTAGATTTAAAAAATAAGAAACGCAGCTCTTTTCACTTGTAAACGTTCATTAATCATAATTGGCTGGAATGTTGACTGGACACTTTCTTCACAGTCACAAACATTACTTCATTGCAGCAGTTTTATCCTTGCCAGTCAGTTTTCTGTTGTGCCCTGATGATGAACATGGAAGGTTGAAACGCGTCAACACATGCGACTGGCGATGGTTTTGCTTTTGTACGAATGGACAGATAACATTAAATATTTTTTTAGATCGAGTCAGTAAATTTGATAGAAATAATTAACACCACCCTCACAATCAATGGGTGCTTGATTGAATAAAATATATACTTATTTTTCTTTAAAATCTAGAGAGGACAAAAAAGTTTTACTGGCCAAGTTGTTAGTTTTGATCGTCATTTTTTCCGCAGCCGAATAGAAAATGGAAGCTTTTAGGCATTTTCTGATTTATTTGCTGACTTTTTAGATATCTGCTAACTGTGACAAGTAGTATTGTTTGACTATGCATTTTCGCTTCACTGTATTTGATATTATTTATTTAATAAGTCTTAAAGCGAATGTTTAGAGTGAGGCTATTACAGCACTAAACACAATGATGAATGGAAATTTGAAAAAGGAATAAATAACACTAAAAATAACTCCAATAACAACCAATTCCGAAAATCCCCAAATTAAAATTTTGCAGGGGTAAACTTTCAGTGACAAATTATTCGTAAGTGTGGACGTGAAATGCATGAACACTTGTCGATCCTTACAGAGAAACGCAATCGATCCACCGTCTAATCGAAAGTCTATTTTCATTAGTGTTATACCGACCGTTAAGTAATTTTATTGAGAGGTATATAGCTGAATATTTCTAAGAACAGAATGTTAGATACCAGTTATATCTGCTTTTGCAAATTTTTCTGCACTTGATTTCAAAAATAATTCGAATAATGCTTTGATGGGAAATCTTATAACTGAAAAAATCGTTTTGTGAAATACTGCATCAAATTAAATCTATGTGGTTCACTAGTGTACACCGCAAAATATTTTGTCGAAATTACTTGCTATAAAATATTTATATTGACATTTGCGAATATTTCTGAGATCCTAAGTTTATTGAAATGCAACAATTATGTTTAATACTATTCCTTTCTTTAGGTAAAATAATATTTTTATTTTATTATTCTTAAATTTATTTTTAGAGAAATTCCAACGAGTTTTCATTTCAATTTTGGAGTCATGAAATGCGCAGATTCACAATAGCGATGTTCTTTTCTTATTTTTGCAGTTTTATTATTACTTAACAACTTAGACAAACATACCTACAATATCCACGATTTACAGACGTGTTTTTTTCGATTCGCATCCTTAGTTCTGCAATATACTAAATCAGCTTCATATATGTGTCCTTGATAGATGGATTCTGACTGTTCCCATCATTCTGAAGGCTTCAACACGGAGTGTACCATCCACTGAAAATGTTGCAGTTTCTATTAATGCCGATTGACGCACGACATTTTGAGGCATTTTGTCTCGCCTTATCGTCTTGTCTTGAATACAATACTCTTACAAAATACAAATTAAAAGTGCCCACATTCGTATTGAAGATCTGATAATGAGGCTAGAAATGACGCCTCAAAGCATCGTGAATCAAGCGGCAATAATTACAACTTTAACATTTTTAGTGGGCAGTACATGTCGTGCTGAAGTTTTCACAGTGACAGGACCAATCAATCTATCTGTCAAGGAGACAGACGCATCGTGCACCTATGATTGAAGGTGATTTAATATATTTAAGAACTTATAATGTGAATCACCCATCTACGTCTGTCAATCGTGGATACAATAAATTTTATGATAGCACGGTGCAAAACAATCGTTTAATACACAAACACGTCTGTTTAATCTGTACTATCATAAATTTATGCATACCCACGCACAATCACAAATTAATACAAACCCACGTACATAAATAAATGCATGCATACATGCAACCATTCATACATACATGCATAAATAAATACATACATGTGCGCATACCTAAATACACGCATACATACATACATACATGCAGCACACATACGAACATACATGGTACATACATATACACATACAAGCCTTTCACCTTTAAAGAATCTCATTTTATCAAGTTGTACAAATTCCATGTAATCAAAATAAATTGGATAAACGTTTTTGGTAATGCTATAGACTTCTATGTTTGTCTTCAGTTTTCTGCACAAGCATCTATGCGTATGCTGATAAGCGCTTCAATTTTACTGTGGTACCTGATGAAAGCAGCAGATATGAAGATGACTTTTCATTTTACTTACAATTTTTTTATTTCCCTTCTGTCGGATACAGTCTATAACTACTTGGCTGAGGGAAAACTCAATCATGACGGGTATTCTGTCGTTTGTGCTAAAGAATATCTTAGAGCTAGACTAAACCTGCATTCCACATATCAGTTGAAACTGCTCTATATTTATATACCAACTTAATCACACCAAATAATTGGCCTACTCAGTCAACTTAAAAATTTAATATATTTAAAAGGCTATTATCGTGTATTGTGCGATGCTTTTCCCCATTAGGTACTTAAATCGGAACCAATATTATTAATTTTACTGCTGATGTTTCGAATAAATATTTTTGCGCCTACTACAAGGTCATTTGCCATGTAACGCAATGCTGTGTTGTACAGAAGAATCGAATCTGTACCACTTTCGACTTGAAGACAATTTAAGTTGTCGAAATAGGTTAATAAGCTCAGCAATAATGGAGTACCTATGGCCGTTAAAGTGCTCATTATCGATAAGCGTATCGTTAGAGGAAACTTTTGGTAAGATGTACCAGTACGTTAAAAAATTCACAATTGTTTAAGTTGGCTAATTCCAAAGGAAGATTGAATGAGTAGTTTACATTTAACGGAAAATATATTCCTCAAAGTATCCTGTCTTCAAATAAACACACAATCATTGTTGATTAATTTACTGATACAGTATAGTAAATGCCGGTATGCTGGAAAGCTACAAAATATTCTGTTTGAAATTCACCAAGAATAAGACAATCCCTCCTTTTAATGAATCATTCTTTCATAGAATGAGTAGGCCTTTCGTAATAAAAAAAGAAAATTTAGAAGCGGATATTAAGTAAACTTTTATAGATTTTTCTATAAAATATACACACGGGATTAATGAATTTTTTATCGATAAATTAATCTTAGCATGTAAATCTGCAATTTTTGTCATCGATATTAATCAGATAGCAATACAAATACTCTAAACAGATAATCCATCACCACTTCATGATTAAATAAATGTAACAAAATAAGAATAAACAGTAATTATTGACGAATATAAATATCACTTAAACTTAAAAAAGGAATGCTACACACTGTGAACAAATCAGCATACAAAACAACTGAGTTACAATTAATATTCTATATTATTCTATGGATACGAATTGTCAAATAACAGATCGGTATGCATTTAAATGAAACTGTAATCTTTGACTGCAACTGAAAATATGATATAATCATTCCCGGGTGAATAGCGAAAAGTTCGCCTTTACGTTAAAATTGGCATGCACCAATTTTGACCTAGCAAGATGAAAACTCTTTGGTCAAGCCTGTTAGAGCAGAGTATATTATGGGGTTTCAGACAAATGCAAGATATTTGGATACCTTTAAATTATAGTAAATGCCCCATGCCAGACTGTTTTTAAGGAGAGATATCACATAAACTATTCAACTTTGAGTGTGTTTTCATTGCGATTTCTTAATTATTTCACTGGTACGTTTTCAATATTTTTAAAAAATTTTGTGACGAGTCGAAAACAAATCCTTTAAAAGCTAACTCCATGCATTCTAGTAGTGATATTTAGTTAAAGAAGCGAATTATAAATTCATTCTGAGGAAAATGTATCGCAGGCCTTTTAATTTTCGTAAGTACTTATTCAATTTTCCAGCCAATCAAATAACTAGAGAAGACTGCAAATATTAATTTAACAACGGGAACAGTGTAGAGTAATGCACTGTCATACACTATTCTTACTCTCCTTCTCTGCATTATACCCAGTATCCTTTAATAAATAACAAAATGTTATGATGTTGACGTGCTAAGTTTGCGAGTAACTATATAAAGACTGCATTATCAAACGCAAACATATAGAAGAATTAATATAAATAATGCAGATTGCTTTTCATTTTAACCAATTATATATCAGATGTTTGCAAATAATAGTGTTAAAACTTTATTTATTTTTCCATGCTACTAATTTCATTTAGTAGAACCATTTTTGAAAAATGTTTCAATGTTTACCTTTGTTACTTACACTTATATTACACATTCACGTACTCATCATACATGCAAGTACATCAGAATTTAAAAACTGATGTATCAAAGGATAAAAAATTAAAACTAATTAAATACATAAGTTAGATACCGTTTGTGGCGGTAAACTGATATATACGCAATTGTGTATTGTGTTGCGCTTTCTAACTAGTCACATGCCCATAATTCTGTGTTCTAAATAGCAATACCAGAATAATATTCCGTATTAAATCTATTAGATGGTATGCCAGACAAGTTCATGTGCTTAGAGATCCAAAATTAAAATTCAATTTGATAATGGTTTCCCTGATATTCATCGAATTTATCAACACATCCTAGGAAAGCGCATAAATTTTCTTTTTATAATTTAAATTAAAATTCCATTTATTCTCACTCCCAATTTAAGTCAAAAATCGGAAACACTTGTCATCAAAAGGAAATATGGATGAAAAATCATTCAATTATAATTTATATTTATAATTATATTTAATCCCTTTAACATCGTCAAATTTTCGCGAACTTCATGCCAGTGAACAAGATTACACATTATTTATTTATGCAATCATGTACTGCGCAAAGAATGATAATTACACGTACCTGGTTATCTGGTTCCCACTATTCAGCTTCGCGGTGCTCTGATGGTAGTAAGAAAGATCAAACGCGCCAATGCATGCAATTGTTATGTGATATTATCAAATGAAAAGAACGGTTATCTCAGGCGCGGAAATTTTCATCACCACCAGCACAGGTATTAGTTTATTATAATCAAGGTTGGGTCTTGATATAAGCACCTGACCCATTAATTACTTACATATGTCAGTATACACTAAGAATTGTATAGTGTAGAAAAGGCAATTCATCCAGTAGACCCGTTTCGTCCTTATTGGGAACTCATCAAGTACTGGCCAGAATTTGCCGCGGGCAGGATACGAACCTGGGTACGTCTGCTTCGGAATCTGGTGCTCTAACCACTGAGCTATCCTGCCGCATACTACACTACACACAAATTTCAGTTATATACTAACTAATGTAACTTGGTTAGTCAATTTTTCCTTTAGGTGGAGCTCATATGGCATCCATTTAGACCCAAAGTTCCAACTAACCATGCCCAATCTGTCATTACTGAACAGACACCACATTACATGGGGAAGTGGTATTGAAATGAACATTTATATAATTACACGAACATTGGATGCGCGGGTGGTGATAACAATTATTATAATCAAGGTTGCGGTCTTGATATAAACACCTGACCCATTAATTACTTACATATGTCAGTATAACCTAAGAATTGTATAGTGTAGAAAAGGCAATTCATCCAGTAGACCGGTTTCGTCCTTATTGGGAACTCATCAAGCACTGGCCAGAATTTGCCGCGGACAGGATACGAACCTGGGCACGTCTGCTTCGGAATCTGGTGCTCTAACCACTGAGCTATCCTGCCGCACACTACACTACACACAATTTTCAGTTATATACTAAATAATGTAACTTGGTTAGTCAATTTTTCCTTTAGGTGGAGCTCATATGGCATCCATTTAGACCCAAAGTTCAAACTAACTATGCCCAATCTGTCATTACTGAACAGACACCACATTACATGGGGAAGTGGTATTGAAATGAACATTTATATAATTAAACGAACATTGGTTGCGCGGGTGGTGATAACAATTATTATAATCAAGGTTGCGGTCTTGATATAAACACCTGACCCATTAATTACTTACATATGTCAGTATAAACTAAGAATTGTATAGTGTAGAAAGGCAATTCATCCAGTAGACCGGTTTCGTCCTTATTGGGAACTCATCAAGTACTGGCCAGAATTTGCCGCGGACAGGATACGAACCTGGGCACGTCTGCTTCGGAATCTGGTGCTCTAACCACTGAGCTATCCTGCCGCACACTACACTACACACAATTTTCAGTTATATACTAACTAATGTAACTTAGTTAGTCAATTTTTTCCTTTAGGTGGAGCTCATATGGCATCCATTTAGACCCAAAGTTCCAACTAACCATGCCCAATCTGTCATTACTGAACAGACACCACATTACATGGGGAAATGGTATTGAAATGAACATTTATATAATTAAACGAACATTGGTTGCGCGGTGGTGATAACAATTATTATAATCAAGGT
>JAQBSW010012157.1:0-17654 GCA_029291075.1 Eudiplozoon nipponicum | reverse complement strand
CTTCGTGCTTACTAGCTTCTCATCAGTAGGAGCCCGTATTACGCCCTTTGCCCACTATATTTTTGGGTGAGGAATGTGGGAAAATAGGACGGTACAATCACCAATGTGTAAACATGCAGTAGTGAAGCTAACTTAGCATAAAGTCATCGACAATGCGATTTCAACATTAACTCAGTCTATATAATATTTATACCGAGTCTGTAAAAGATACCACCACTATGGCAATTGTGTCAGTACCCAATACCATCATTATAGTACCGAGAGGTACATGGTACTAACACTATGGAGATTGAAGCGTCCTATTATACCACATTCTTTACCCAAATATATAGTGGTTAAAGGGGGTAATACCGGCTCCTTCTTATGAGTCGTCAATAAGCACGAAAAGAATGTGCACGAGATAATACTCTCCATTCATGCTGTCTTTGGTTTATTCTTCTGGTCATAATTGAACTACTTTGTTAATAGGTGCCAAAACCTTATACATAATTGCATATAAATTAGTTCTCTGCTACAAACAGTATCTATCTGTTATATATTTAATTGAATGATGTCATGATTACTGCAAAATGTGAAAACTGGTATCGATGAAGGCCAGAATGTATGGATTTACTGGAGTAACAGGTTTTCAGAAATAGTTGTAATACTCAATTTTAGTGGTCTATAGCATACAATGAATTCCATCGTGTTGGTAACATGCACCGACTCGGCAACAATAGTGTTAGTACCATGTACCTCTCGGTATTATAATATTGGTATCGGGTACTGACACAAAAGCCATAGTGTTGATATCCTTTACAGACTCGGTACATATATTATATAGAGTGAGTTAATGTTGAAGTCGCATTGTCGAGACTTTATATAATGTTAGCTTCACTACTGCAGGTTCACACATTCGTCTAGGAGATTATAGCGTCCTATTTTCCCACATTCCTCACCCAAATATATAGTGGGTAAAGGGCGTATTACCGGCTCCTACTGAATCGCCGCGAAGCACGAAACGAAGGTGCACGAGATTATACTTTCCCCTTCATGCTGTTTTTGGTTTATCCATCTGGTCATAATTAAACTAATTTGTTACTAAGTGCGCAACGCCTAGTACATAATTGCATAATTTGATAATTTTGTTGTTTGTTCTTGGTCCTATATGAAATAAATTTTTACTTGACACGCATAGTTGTGTATATGTTAGTTATGAAATCATTTTTTGTACAAGCAGAAATAACGTTGGCTTAAAGGAATCAACTTAATGGCCCTGAGTTAACACTATACAGATTTTGATCAACTCGCAATGAACTATTGAACTACAACTTGTCACAAGTGCTGACTCATTTATACCTTCTAATGGCGCAATTAGAGCACAATGACAAACTGTGTAAAGTTGATAGAATGGATATTTTTAAATTATATTTCACATATCACAAACTCGATTCAGCATTTGGTGGTCTCACGTAAATTGTACTTAAGTGAAGTTTCGGTTTCAGAAATTCTATGCTTTTGCGATCATGACCTTCATGAAAATTTCGCAAAATTCTAATAAGAAATTCAATTAGAGAATCATAGATTGCACGATCAGTGCAGATGTTAGTTTCATAATTCTTATTAATGGACTTGAATTAGCAACGAACAGATTTTTATTCAGTCAGAAATCAGCCAAACTGCCTTAACGTCTATTCGCTGACGCGGTTCGTTTGTCTATGGTCATCATTAGAGCAAGTAGGCAATTTGACTAACGAGGATGAAAAATCAACATGGTTATGAAATTCTGTAGTCGATATCTGGCACAAGTAAAATTTATGTGAAAATACTAAAGGTGATATCTGCACTTATGATTTTAATTGCATTATACTGAATTTGATTCAACAAATGGGTCTTGAATTTGAGAATGAGTTTATTATACAGTATGTGTAAAAACGCAGCCTAAAATTATACCTGATCTGCATTGTGACAAACACAGGGTGAGTTACAATTGTTCTTTTCGTTGGAGGTATTTCGGATTCCTTTACCGGTATCCTTTGTCAGTGCATTGTGCATCAAAAGTCTAAGAAACAAGCCAATGAAGCTAAATGACGCTTGTACGCAAGTTTGTCCGCGGCAGTAAATTTAACTGTTGCCTATATTTTGTTTAGTGTGCGACTTAGGGGGGAGGCGCATTCGATAGTGTCACAGACTGAGAAAAAAATGTGCCGCAGTTCGGGCCCCGTCTACGGTGAAATACTGAACAGTATTTGACGAGTTTCTAATAAGAATGACACTGCTCTACTAGATGAATTGACTTTGCTGTTTTATAAAATGCTCAGTTTATACTAAAAGAAACATAATGGGATCGGTATTTATGTCATGCTCGCAACCTTAAATTTATTAAATAGCTGTAGATTTTTTTTTACAAAAATCATACTACAAATCAAGCTGATTTTCACTTGCTATTCAAAGCGAAATACGAAAAGAATTAAATTAACTTTTTAATCCTCAACGTAATAAACCATATAAGTTCAAATATGAATCCAATTAAACAATCAATGATTGTGTGGGTGGTGGTAACAATTCTTTAAATCAATTTTGCGGTTGAAGTAAGCATCAGTCCCATTTTATATATATATATATATATATATATATATATATATCAATAGATCTCCGCAACAAAACATATGCAACTATTGTTCATTTAATTGAATGACAACATGCTTAACGGGAATTGTGAAAACTGATATCGATATTCGCCAGAGTATATGGATTTTCCGCGGTATCATGAGTCCAGAAGTAGTTCAAATTATCAATTTTGGTGAAATTTAGCATATCTTGATATCCATTGTGCTGGTGCCAAACAACGATTAGGCAACCATAACGTTGTTACAATGTGCTGTCTCGGCAAACATAGTATTGATATCAGGTATTGACTCAGCAACCGTAATTTCGGTACATTTTACGGGCTCGGAGCATATTAAATATGGGAAGTTGGCTCGAAATCGCATTGCCGAGGACATTATATGATGTTAACTACACTAATGCTTTTTATACACACTCATATATAAAAGATTGTACCGTTCAATTTCCACACGTATCTTGACCAAATTTATAGTGGGCACAGGACATAGTACCGGTTCCTAGTGATGAATTTCCGTTAAGCACGAAATGTATGTGTACATGAGTTTAGATCTTTCGTTTATGCTGACTTTGGTTTACCATTCTGGTCTTATTTGAGGTAATTTTTCACTAGGTTCGCAACACCTAATGCAAACTTGCATGTAGATAAGAGCAGTTATTCAGGAGGATACCAGAAGAAGTACCTTTCTTATAAATATCCTTTTCTAATGTCTTACAAATTCGTTTTAATTTTACATCTAGAAATGATAATTCCTCTTTCCTTTCTTTTCCCAATGTAAATTTTACCTCTACCATTTGATTAGCTAAATACAGAAATTTCCCCCACTCATTATCCCCATGATTCCAAATATAAGTTACGTTTGAAGGAACATCTGAATAAGAGATTTTTTTTCTAAATAATTTATGTAGACATTAGCGACTGGAACCGATAATGGTTGTCCCTTGGGAACACCTTTAACTTGTAGGTAGAATTCATTTTAAAATATAAAGTATGTAGAGCACATTCAAATTTTAAACATTGCTATAATACTCCTTAATATCATTTTACTACCTTCTAGTATTTCAGGGTATTCCGTCAGAAAACGATGAACAAACTCTAATGCAACCTGCACCGGAATGTTTGTATACATACATACCACATTGAGGCTTGTTAGTTTATCATTCTCTGATAATTTATATTTACTAATAATATCAGTAAAGTGATGTGTTCTTTAAGGTATAATCAAGAAAATAGGTGTATTTTCTTATTTTATGGCATAGAAATTTGTACATTTTTTTAAGTTTGAGAATTCTGAAAATTCACAATTAACCTAATCTTGTTTATGAATCTTTACTAAACCATAGAATACACAAGGCATATTTACATATATATTATTTCTCCTTAACGAACATTATATAACTATTATATATGAAATAAATTTTGTTTTAGAGTGACTAGAATTTGTGTGGTAGATATTCCTAGTCAAATGTATTGTTTGCGAGACTACTAGGAATTAGACTCGCAGGTCTGATTTTCATTGACTAAATATTTACTGCGGTTTGATCCTCTCTGGTCAGTTTTCCGTCGTGCTCTGATGATGCTCATAGCAGGTCCAAACGCGCAAAAACTTCCGACGAATGTTAGGTTTTCTATACTGTGCGATTGATCAAATTAAATGGGATTGGTGTTAATTAAAAGTTATCATGTATTGCGTTGCATGTCTTTATAAATACCTAATAAAAATGACAGTTTTTTATAGGAAAAACGAGTTTATCTTATTTAAGCAAACGACATTCCAGGTTCTTAGAATAATAAAAAGGTATTAAATAAATTTTAGCCAAGACAGATTTCAGGAAATGTGTTGGCAATTCGTGAGTTTTTAAAATCATTACAATATTTTGCATGTTTTTTATCATCGAGATTGTTTTGAATAATGTCATGCTCTCTACATTACGTTTTCGCAAAAAATAGTTCTGTAAATAGCCAAACCAATATATATATATATATATATATATAAATCAATAATAATTAACTTATTTATTTATTTCGGAAGGGATTTAGTTGTGAGGATACATTAAACTAGAAAAATAAGTAAATCAAACTGTAAGGATTTATAATTGAGGTAGCCCTCGATTGATGACAAATAAATCCACGTATTATAGGCTAAGGCAGGAGAATAAACAGGATTTTATCGACGTACAAGTTTTGTTGTATAAAACTGGTGAGGATCGCCCAACTGAAGACGGCGGCTGATAACGACAGCCGAAATATTCTTAAGAAACGAAGCAACTAGAATGAAAACTGCGTTAGTCAAAATGTAGATCAAGTAATTACAACGTGATAGCCTTATTATCATAACAAATAATTCGGAAAATCGGGTTTGAGTAAAACTTTCAGTCAAAAAGTATAAGGAAGGCTTCTGGTGGAAAATTCGGCAAATTAGGTTTCAATAACATTGCCGGATAAGCAGTGTAATGACGGCCTCAGAGTTACAGGACAATTGAGAACCCATCAATCAATTAAAAAAGAACAAGCTGTGCACCTGGAAATGTAAGGTAATAAAGATTTTACCTTCCTACGAGCGCTATCAATTGTTCTGCAACCGTCAATTTTAGTATCAGCTCGAAAGAAGCCAGTACTACGCAAAACACAATTCAATTTTAGGAATACATCATAGCAAATATTTGTTAGCTATACTTCCATCTGTTACGTTTGGGAAATACCTTTATAAGTGGAATTACGTAACGCTCCAGCAGAATTTGTACTCGATTTCACCATTCATTCAAGGTCTGTTTGTCAGCCTGAGTAGTTACTTTTCTGAAATACTAACTAAGTTTCAACTTCAATTTCAGATAAAAGACTACAGATTATGGCTACTTTTACAGCATTTATGAATGATTCACTAAATAGGAGGCTTTACTTAAGCTGCCAACATATATTAAGGCAAAAGTTCCAACCTGCCTGTTGTCAAAATGGCTAGCCTTCCTTTAAAAAAAAGAAGATATTATAGCAAAATTATGTGCGGGCAATTCGGAGATTCTGAAAGCTATTCGAATGCTATGAAGTCGCGACCTTCAATAAGCATTGGCAATTTTATGAAATATTGAGACACTGACACCCAAAATCTTTATTATAATCAAGGTTGCGGTCTTGATATAAACACCTGACCCATTAATTAACTACATATGTCAGTATAAACTAAGAACTGTATAGTGTAGAAAAGGCAATTCTACACTATACAGTTCTTAGTTTATACTGACATATGTAGGTAATTAATGGGTCAGGTGTTTATATCAAGACCGGAACCTTGATTATAATAATTGTTATCACCACCCGCGCAACCAATGTTCGTTTAATTACCCAAAATCTTTATTGATTATTTTAATTGTACCGTAGATATATTGTTTTGGATGATAGAACTTTTAAAACTAGTTTGAAAGCGTTTAAAATGTTCGTTTCTCTTAGTTGTAAAAATAATAAGGATAAGACTCGTATTCAAAACATTGATCTTGTAGAGGAAGATATTTCTTCAAAATAAAACAATAAATAAATAAAATGATAACAAATATTTACCTTTTACTTAAAGATTTGTCTGCTAGGCAAATATGGTACTAAAAATTGTTTATTTCTTAAACAAAGTCTATCCAGTTATTACAGTAAAGAAATAATTACGAAGTAGATCTATAGAGAATTATTCAGTTTTCGGTATTTTGTAACTGACGTGCGTGATATCTCTGTTGATTTGTTTCTGGCATCTTGTTTCTTCTGACAATTTAACCATTTTTTCCCGCAATATATTACCTTCAATGCGTGATCCCATTCACATTTGCGCGTTTAAAATGCGCAATCTACCACTGAGCTACATTCTATTCTCCTTAACGGTTATCTCCGTCTACTTATATTTGCGTTCACTATATACGTAATAAATTTAAAACTCACTCTATAACACCCAACCGGGTTTGATCTGCGTGAAGCACCATAATCTCAGTGAAAGTTTCGTTTGCTATTTTTAATTTTGCATTTTAATGGTCTTATTTGGCGTAGGACATATAATAGTTAAAAGGCTAAATACGAAGACAATTTTGGTTTCGCTCACAACTTATGAACAATTGGAACAGGTTGTTTAAGAAAAATGGGCAAGCCACCGATAATCAAATTGGCGACAGAAATTAATACATCGCAGGAGTCAGTTTAAAAATTTTTTGAAATCTGTTACGGTCAATGTTAGCAAAAAAGTCTTTACTTGTTATGTTTTTAATCATAGGGGGTTAACGTATATATATATATATATATATATATATATAAATATCTGTCTCTCTCATCTCATCTTATATATATAGCATTGTTCTTACACCTGCTTTGCCTACCATATTCTCACGTCTATACATATAAACACACTATTTGTTTTATTTGTTAACATGAGTCCAGGTGGATCAACGCTAAGAATCCTTAAATCGATAATAATTAGATCAGTATAAATGAGATAATATAAATTGATTTTTAACTGCACCTGTTGGATATCGTTGTGCTATCATGAGCTGGTGATGATTTTAGAAATGTGAAATCAAAATGTACTTCACGAATGTACAATAGGAAGTGTAAATTCAAAAACCATACTTGACAAAAATGGAAGTTTGCAAAATGATGGAAACACTGCGAATAAACGTTTCATGAATCGAGTTTTAATTCGGATGGCAGACAATGTTGGAAATGATAATCATGTGCAGATAATGTGACACAATCAAGGATAAAAGCCTTTTCTAATCTTTTAATAGTCATTTTATATTCTGCTGTTTGAATCTTCTTTTGCCTATTTTCTTTCTTACGTTTAATTGGCTGTCATTTTATTCCTGATAAACGACTAGTTTAAAAAAATGGATTATATATTTCTTTACGTTAGTTCTCTTTATTTAAATAATGGTTTATAGATCTTGATATAAACACCTGACCAGTTAAGTGCATAAATTTTTCAGTTTAAATTAAGAATTGTGTAGTGTAGAAAAGGCAATTAATCAAGTAGACCGGTTTCGTTCTTATTGGGAACTGATTACGTACTGGCGAGAATTTGCCGCGGACAGAGCTCGAACCTAGGCAAATCCTATTTGTTATCACCGCCCCACGCAACCAATGTTTGTTCAAATAGGTAAACTATTTGAAAAAGAGGACTGAGTATGAATGCTGAACTTTATTTATGGCGTCTTGATGATGGCATATAAAAAAGATTGCACCTGCAGGAAATGTACGTGCTTTAGTCTGCTTCATTAACTAGAAAGTGCTGCGCTATGTATAATTGAAGGTGAGAAGCTAAAGCCAGGGAGCAATAATACTGGAGCTATGCAATTAAACGATCATTTATTGCGCGGGTGGTAATAAAAATTCTTTAAATCAAGTTTGGGAGCCTGAAGTAAACACCAAACGCATTGTATTTAATCACTCTGGCATACATGACTATAATTAAACGAACATTGATTGCACAGGCGGTGATAACAATTATTATAATCAAGGTTGCGATCTTTGTATAAACATGACCCATTAATCACTTACATATGTCAGTATAAACTAAGAATTGTATAGTTTAGAAAAGGCAATTCATCCAGTAGACCAGTTTCGTCCTTATTGGGAACACATCGTAGCGCACTTGGGGCACGTCTGCTTCAGAATCTGGTTGCTCTAACCACTGAAACCATACCGCACACTAAGCATAGTTTTGAGTCATATTCTAACTAATGTAACTCGATTAGTCTTTTATCCTTGGCATTCATTTAGACACAAATATCCAACTAACCCTCCCCAATCTGTCATTACTGAACAGACACCACACTACATGGGGAAGTGGTATTAAAATGAACATTTATATAATTAAAGGAACATTGGATGCGCGGGCGGTGGTGACAATTAATATAATCAAGTGTGGCTCAGTGGTTAGAGCACCAGATTCCGAAGCAGACGTGACCAGGTTCGAGCCCTGTCCGCGGCAAATTCTGGACAGTACGTGATGAGTTCCCAATAAGGACAAAAACTGTCTACTGGATGAATTGCCTTTTCTACATTATTCAATAATACTTAGTTTTTACTGACATATGTAAGTAATTAATGGGACAGGTGCTTATATCAATGTCGCAACCCTGATTATATTAATTGAACATGACTGCAAATTTCGGGTGCACAATTTCTATGTAGTCACAAACATTAACATTTTTTAACTATAGCCACATATATAAATCGGTAATACAATTAAACAATTAATAGCAAAACTACCGTCAATCACATCTGCTGACGCGTTTCGAACTTCCATGATCATAATCTGGGAACAACGGGTAACGGAATAGTGAGGGTCAAGCCCAAATTAATATATAAGGAAAGAAAAGTTAGCTATGCAACTCTCCCCTGTGGTAGTCCTGGATATATTGTACGTGACTGGAAATTTCGGCTGCGTGTTTTCTATGTAGTTAGGAACATTAACTATTATACGATCATTGATTGCGCGGGTTGCTTTAAAAATACTTAAATCATGTTTACCTGCTTGAAATAAACACCAATCACACAATAATTAACCAATCGAACAACATAGCGAAATTACCATCAATCATTTGTTCTGACACCGTAATTTGATGATGATCATGGAAGGTCGAAACGCGTCAATACGTATGTCTGAAGGTAGTTTATCTATGTTTTGCGACTGGCTAAATGCAATGGGATTGGTGTTTATATCGAGCTCGCAAACCTGATTTTTGGAATTGCCATCACTTCCCGTGAAATCAATGATTGTTTAACCGCATAGCTTGTTTACATGTAGCGAAAGCTGCAAACTGTTATTGTTTGCGAAGCCGACATTTTCCTTATATGTAGAACGTATGCGATATTATAAGAAGTGAGAACCGCATAGCTAACTGTGCTTTCCTTTATATATATATATATATATATATATATATATATATATATATATATATATATATATATATATATATATCGCGATCTTAAGTAGTCACCTACAGTCGTACTTTAGTGATGATCAAGAAAGATTGAAACGCATCAGTACGTATGAATGATGGTAGTTCAGCTATGTTATGCGATGGGTTATATGCAATGTGAATGGTGTTTACATCAAGCTCGCAATCATGATTTTAATAAACCCTATTTGTAAAAATTAATGTGTAATTTATTCAAACTAACTATGTATATCATTGCAGCTGTGATCAAATGATAATTACATAAACCATCATATTAAAAAGCATGTATTAATTATAATTTTTTACATTTCCATTTTTTGTTGTATGCATGATTTTGTAGCTTTTAGCGTTATTAGAATCTTTTTTGTGTAGTTTCCTAGCTGAATCGCAGCTCAGGTTATTGCAGTTCTTGGATAACAAAAGTAAACTATTTTAGCCAAAATTTTGCTTATGGTTTTTCTGCTAAGGCTTGGTAGCCTTAATTATTGTTGGTATTGCTTTTATGGCTATCATAATAAAACAATTATTTTAATTTTCAGTGTTATTAGTAGCAGAATCAATATTTTTTATCATTATTCATAATCGCAAGCCGAAATAAGTCAAATTACTAATATTTGTTCACAGTAAAAAATTTCGCACATATAAAACTAAGAAAGGTAAAATTAACCTGTAGGGTCATCTTCATTTTAAATGCAGTTTAACTTAAAAATATTTAATTAAGGTCAAATTGACGAAAACTATATCGAGTTCAGTGACAAAATGCTTTTTAGATAAAGTGTCATAACGATAAAAGTAATAGAAAAGCATTTATAAAAATGAGTTGAAATGATTTCCTTGGCAGATTTTGTTTGCCATTGATAAGATACAATTTACATATTATTTTTAACTGTTTTTTTCTTAACAGAATATGATAATGACAATGAAAGCTAATAAGGCACCGTTGAATTAACTTGAAATATTTAACTTATTCTCTAGGCCGTTGGTTGGGAATTTGAAAGGCAACTATTTACATATAACAAATTCATTTTATTTAGTGCTTAATAAAAATCATGCAATCAAGCATTGCTAGGGTTCAGAGCCAATTTTTTGTTTTTTGATTTCGTCTCTTTTGCAACATACCAGTTTTGATGTTACGCCATCTTATGATTTGTGATTGTTCGACAAATTGAATTAGTCTTTCGCTGCCCACCGCATGTTGATCTAATTTGAATGGACTCATTAGCAGGATAATTTTACACAGCGTTGCATTTTCATACCCTTCGCACTAACATTCCACGGTTCGAACATTCTTGATACATTCTACATAATCCTCTAATCAGAAATATTCCAGTATGTTCTGTTAAGATATGCTTCGCAAACTTTCTTGGAGCCTAACTCACACCACCTGTCATTCACATTTAATTGCAGTGAATTTAAAAAGGACAGGTAAAAACCATTTTGCAAATTTTAGACCTATTCTCTTTCGCCAAATGAGGTATGATTGACAGTTTATAACTAACTTCTTATTGAGAATTTATGTCTAGTGATTAGGCATCATATTATAGCAAACGCTTGATAACTAATTTACTGTCATTTCTCTCAGTGTGACTCTTGTGGTTTATAATTTTGATTAAACTGTTTTCTTTTTCAACTGAGAATTAACCAGTTAATTAACCCGTTTCAAGTTAAGTCAAACAATAATTTATAGACCTATCTAGGGCCTCAGTCCCACTTATTAATTAAAAGTAAATTATTTTTTGACGATCTACATAAATAGTCACATATTCTTATAATGAATTACCATTTTGAAATTTGTTTTAATTGGATAAAAAATTAAATTGAATCTCATTGGTTGTGATGTTGAAGCCAAGCCTATACAAAGTGGAATGATTTGCATATAATTTAGTTCTTTCTGCTCAGTTGATCAAGTGTGATCAGAGCATGAGGGAAAAGGAACATTTGCAGTTGATTGGTGAAGAATAACACTGTAATTTGGGCAGAGGTGTGTCTACTCTGCGTCACTACGGTGTCGGCAATTATGAAATTGTTGCCACAGGAGGCACGCAGATGGCTGTGTGGCCACCAGTAGCCACTCCGAAGTCCGCCGAGCCAGTCGAAAATGTCTGAGGGATCTAAATTGCCCCATTTTAGGGCCATCTTGTTAAACTGGTCATACAAACGGTATGTGGTGGAAGCATACATTTCCAGCACATCTACGCATAGTAGCGTTGCAATGCATTTAATATAAAAAGCATACTTCTTTAAAGCTGGTTTTGCTGCGCACATCGTCCTTAATAGTTTTTGGGTGATTTGGCAAAGCTTTGTTATTGACGTCATTCTATTTAGACTTGATGATCCAGTAAATAAAACATGTATATTTCCATGCCTGTTAGCCTATTACATGCTGCTTCACCATCCTGTAGCCGACTCGTGCTTATAGTTTAACATCTATAAGGTAGGCTAAGTTCCGTCCACTTTAGCTACAGTTCATCTAATTTGGCTAGAACGACTGCTTCGCAGTTTTTGGTGAATAAACCTTGACAAAGAAGAGTGACTTTATTAGGATTTAGAGTGAGTAACAGCAAAACATTGTCTTTTTTACAATCCATGCATATTTATCTTGTAGACCATAATTATCAATAAACTGTATACGCTATCAGCAAAAATGCTATTCCATTAATTTGGACCATATTTGGTCTAACATAATTACCATAATATGGTACAGGATACAATTGAATTTATGTACGATTCTTCAAAACTGTATTACGATTAGATCACGCTAATCAAATTAAAATGCGCAATTTACATACACCTAATGCTGTTATGTAGAGTCCCGGGCTCCCCACTATACTTATTTAATAAATATTTAACATATGAAAATTATGATTAAACGAGCAGTCAGTTCAATCTAACTGCAATACTACACAGATGACGTATAATAATGAAATTAAACATCAAATCGAATCTGCTCAGCAACGCTTCATGGATACTCAAAATGAATCTAAAAGTGATTGCTCAGCAAATCTTTCAACTAATGACACTATAACAGACGAGGCATATACAAACGATAAATTCTGTCCAGATCTCACAAAATCCGCCCACATTTATGTTTTCATATACTCATGCGCTTCACGCCGTTAAATGTCATACTGACTCCTTTCAGGGCCATTTAATAATACTGTGACTTGTGCAATGGAGCGCCTCACTAACACACGTGAGCGGTACACTTCTATGTATGTAGCGTAAGCCGCAAAAACATTTTGTTCATAACTGCTTAGAAGTAGTGAAGTCTGCATTTTAATTATATGCATTAAATGCATGAATACTCTGGGTTTGCAAAACTAATATAGGCATTTCAAAATCTTTTATTGAAAAAGTTACTTTTACATTCTCAGAAGTCAGTTTTCGTCATGCTTTTATGAATTAGAAGTTGGAAAGCATCAAAACGTGGCACTGGACTAGAAATGCAAAATATTAAAATTAAGTTTTGGGATTTGTAATAAACCCCAATTATTTCTTAAACCACTGGTAAACTATTAACAATTAAATGCACTGACGAGTTTTACCTATCCTTGGTCATTATCAAAGTACAATAAATAGTTATAACGAAGGTATAAATGCACTATATTTAATTTGTATCGAAAATCAGACATACATTTATAATTCATGACAATCTCGAATACTTTGTAATTCACTAAACTATCGGATGCAAACGTTATTTTCAATCTCGATCAAATTTGTATCTTAACCGGGCTGGTTAAAAATTATATTGAAGTTTGTTTAAAATTCACAAACTCGATATATATATATATATATATATATATATATATATATATATATATATATATATATATATATATATATATATATATAAAATGTCCATTGCATTCGAATATTACACAGTATTTTTCTAATTAGGAAGAAAAAACAAATCAATAACAAAGTGGATAATGACCATTCATTTCGAGAATGGTTAACAGTATTTCATTTATATACATTCTGGGTTTTCATTTGATTATGTGGGTGGCAACAAATATGACTCAGTTTTACTTATATTTCTTGTTTTAGCTGATTAGTAAGTGTGTATGCGTTTGTGTCTGTGTGTGTACCTGTTTGCATATATATATATATATGCTATTATCTTTCTCGCAATAAATGATTGTCAAAATAAATAATTTGTATGTAAAAATTTTATGATCGTGGCTGCTCAGAAATTGCATAGCCAGGCACTCACTTATAGAAAAGTTTTGCAATGGCTGCTCACGGTGAGAGCCACATTTATACCATTCATATCTAACTGCGCAGTTAATTTGACTAGTTTTAGATTATTTTTAGTTGTTCTATGATTATTACAAAGTATGGTCAAAATGCATCAGTTTGTAAAATGTCCCTAGATTTATAAATTTCGAGATAGTATGAAATGGATAATTGAGATGTTGCCGCCGTGTGCAAAAATATTAGATAAACTCGTTATGTTTTCCTATGCACAACAAAAGCCCGCAATGAAAATAAAGATTTACTACATAGTCATTCTCATGTGTTAGGATTAAAAAAAATACTCACGTACACGAACCATTTCTTTCTCAAATTAAATGAACATTGGTTGCGCTGGCGGTGATAAGAATTACTATAATCAAGGTTGCGATCGTGATAGAAACAGCTGAACCTTTTATGAGCACATATTTGCCAGTGTAAACTAAGAATCGTATAGCGTAGAAAAGGCAATTCATCCACTAGACCGGTTTCGTACTTATTGGGAACTCATCACATACTGGCCAGAATTTGCTGCGGACTGGGCTCGAAACTGGGCACGTCTGCTTCGGAATATTGTGCTCTAACCACTGAGCTATTCGGCCACACACTGCACACATTTTTTAGTTATATAATAACTAATGTTTTTTATTAGCGTTTCCTTTGTGTGGAGCTTATACGGTCTACTGGATGAGATTTCTTTACAACAATATAAAATTCTTAATTTATACTGACAGGTGTAAGGATGTAAATGGTCAGATGTTTATATCAAGATCGTAAATGTTATCACCGCCAATACAACTAACGCTAATTTAGTTATAGAAATGTTCAATTCAATTCCACTTCTCCATGTAACGTGGTGTCTGTTATATAATGGCAGATGGGGGTGGTTTGTTGGAAGTTTAGGTATAAACGGATGCGGTATATACTCCACCCAAAGAGAAGGTTTTCGAAAATACGTTTGTTAATGTATAACTGAAAATTGCCATGGGGAAACATTGTATTTTCTACACTATACAATTCTTAGTTTATACTGACAAATGTATGTATTTTTCTTTCTCGTTTTCTTCTCAAATATTTACAAATAAAAATAAATATGTATCAGGAATTAACAAAAGGAGTTACTCCTGATCAGTTCAACAGTCAAGGCCTAAAAGCAGAAATAATTTCGCTATGTAGCAATATGGGCGTAATATTAATGGAAAAAGGCTGTCCACAAAAATTCAATGAAGGTCTTGGGGAACATGAAGTGAATAATTGCACAAGATTAGCGACACCTGATAAAGGGAAATACGTTGTACGCTTACAAAATGACAATTAAAGCACAGCAATGTAAGATATAATCTCTTAGTAGTATAAATTATAAAAATACCTGAACTAGAAAGGCTATTCAGCTACTGTAGAAGCGAGGATTAACGTGAGTATTGGAAGTATATTTTACGGCAACTCCCGAACATATCATACATATGAAATCCGAATGACCATAACAGTTGGAACGGAAGTGACCAATTTTTACAGTAAACCGCAAATCGTTAAAGATTTAACAAATCGGAGGATCCGCCCTATAAAGCCAATTATATCAATGGTGTACGCACCGCAAAAGAAACAATCAATTGTGTATTGGGTGTTGTGAACATAATACAAAAATAGTTAAAATAGGACCAGAAGGATAAACCCAAGTCAGCGTGAACGGAAGGTATAATCTCATGTGCACAATCATTTCGTACTTACTGGCGACTCATCGGCAGGAGCTGGTATTACCATATCTGAGTGAAGAATGTCGGACAATTTACGGTACTACCTCTTATACGAATATGTACACCTGCAGTAGTGGTTCTAACATCATATAACGTCTTCGACAATGCCATTTTAAAGCTAACTCACTATATATGATATATACCGAGCCTATAAAGGGAACCACCACTATGTCTGTTCAGTCAGTACCTGGTACTAACACTATGGTTGATGAATAGGTACATGGTACGAACACCATGATTGCTGAGTCAGTATAAGGTACCAAAAGAATGGATTTCAAGATATGCTAAGTTTCACCAAAATTAAGAAATACAATTACTTTAGAACACCTTTTACAACAGCAAATCCATACACTCTGGCCTTGATCGATATTAATTATCATATTTCGCGGTAATCAGGGCATCATTAAATTAAATGTGGAGCAGTTAAATATTGTTTGTGACGGAGAACTAATATATATGCAATTGTAAATTAGGTGTTGCACACCTAGTAATAAATTAAATCAAATAGGATCAAAGGGATAGACCAAATTCCACATCAACGGAAGTTATAATCTCATGTGCACATTCGTTTCACAGCGTGTAAATTTGGTCTTCGCAACAAACAATATCTAACTTTTAGAAACCATCGAAGTTTTAATGATAATTATTTCGGCTATTGAGGAACATGTGGAACGAACAAACCGTCCAAGAATCTTCTGAATGGGAATAAACTAATTAAAAGATAGGAAAGCTTTAAACATTAAAATAAGTTTCATTGATGTGACACCCTGTTTTACTAAAGATCCGTTAGAAAAATTGCATTAACCGAGTGAGAGCTGGTAAGAAATGAGTGTCCGAACTTCCCTACTTATATGAATGACCTATAAGAACATATTTTCATATGCACATCCTATGTAGAGTTTTACTTTAAAGGGCAATTGTTTCTAAAGCAGAATAGTGTGGTCATGGTTGGTTGCATAGCACTGCTTAAATCTAAACTTCATACGCATCATCTAGAAACAGATGAACTCATGTATATTATGAAGGACTGCGAGTTATACAGAGAATATTTGGATAAACTGCTTCGCTTCCTACATAACGTACATAATTTGGCAATAGACCAGGAAGGTGCAAAAAAAGAATATATCAAAATAAACTATATAATGGAGAAAGGGTCCAAAAACTCATTGTTTTAAATAGATATAATCAATTGGAGAAAATAATAGGCGGTTCTTGAAGGAGTTGCCTTGATGCGCACCTGGAATAATTGTAATTACCTGATCTGCGTTTTGACTAACGCAGCTTTCATTGTTCCAGTAATTTTCTTTTTCCATAATATTTCGATCTTCATTACCGAAGATCTTCATCAGATGCATTTCACGAAACAAATGAAGCAAGCGCGTTATTTCCTCTAGTCATAATATTTATATACCCCAGACTGACCTTTCATTGGTTATACGCGTGTCACTTGTGTGTGTGTGTGTGCATTTTCATAACTGTTGTTTTCATCTAACTAATTTAGACCAGAGTGGCTAAATAATAATTTATCAATTGCATGCAATAACTATTCGTTTTTTAAACACACTCAATGTAAATGACGTAACTGAGATGGGGAGACCCATAATTCAGAAACACTCGTCATAAAAACATGCCATGAGTGATAAAACCAGAAGTCCGAACGACTAATGCACATGTTAAATTACAATTCAAACCACTAGGTTGTACTCAAGATAGAGAAGTTAATAACAGTTAATGGCGCACGCCACGCATGTCCATGTGTATGTGTATGCATAACTAAAAAACTTGGTTAAATTATTTTATTTTGATACACATGTACGTACATCTAAATGAAACTGAAGGTCATGGTATTACCGGACTCTATATTAAGTAGGAAAGTGAAATCAATAGCTTTAAAATACAATATAAGGACCGTTTTAAAACAGTTCCTTACACTAGGCAATATACTCCCTAACCAAAAAGAAAAGATTGAACCATTAGACACTTCAGGAGTGTATGAGATCCCATGCAATGATTGCAGTCTCAAGCATGTTGGTGAAACCATGCGTCCAATCTAAGTAAGAAAAGGTGAACATAAAACTGCGGGTAAATATGGACATATTGCTAAATCTGACCTTGCTCGTCATGTAGTGGAGA